>VZRU01006935.1:307454-391836 GCA_013398155.1 Pedionomus torquatus | reverse complement strand
GCCCTCCGTGCTGGATCTGCCGTTCTGCGGGCCGCTCCGCCGCTCTTCTGCTCAGTGATGGGAGTCGGGTCGCCCTGTGCCCGCTTGCGAGCGGCACGGGGGCTCGTCCCGGGTGGGTGCCTTGAAGTTTCCCTGCGGTTGTTCCCCCGCGGCCGCCGAAGCAGAGCCTGGCTTTCCTGGCTGACCTACCCGCATCACGGGGAGCTCACCGCCGGCTTTAAGAGTGATTTTCATCTAGATCTTCAGTTTGCTCTTTGAGCATGACGGCGCTTTTGTCTTTTGTTTTGTAGGTGCTGCTTCCCCGTGTCAGCAGAGAGCACCTCTCCAGCTGTGCCTGAAGGTCAGGAGATGTTATTGTACAGCAAAATGCAATTCTTTATGCAGGTAATATTTTGGCCACCGCTTAACAAGTTGAAAAACAGTTAATGATGAAGCACTTATACTCCTCCCCGCCCGCCCCGTAGGGAGAAGGTAGAATATTTCATTCTATTATAAATGTCCTTTTTCCTTACTAGTTCTAAGATTATATATTGGGGGAAAAATACCATAACTGATCATTCTATTTTATTATTATCCGTAATGTAGACATTCTGTAGTGTAATACTGCATGTCATGTAATACAGGTACTGTCACAACATTTTGCTTTTCTCCATATGCCCTTCTTATTTGTACTGTGCTTTTTCAATAAAGATTTTCTTCTGCTTTTATTTTCTGCTTCTTCAATAGAGATTAAATAACCCTGAAGCTGCCTGTTTTGACAGACTCTAGAGGTTGTTCACACCCTGAATAACCACATGCCATTATCAGGCACACCCCATTAAACTGTGTATGTTTCTTAAACCAAAACTTAATCACTGATGAGTCAGATGGATTTTCCATGGTCCAGTTTTCAAGGAGAGAGTGTTTAACAAATTGATCAATAAGAAGAATCTCAAGAACAATCCCACTGAAGGCCATACATAAGTCTCTGACCCTTTTTCTCTTTTGACAGTCCCTTTTGTTTTCTCAAGCTCCTCAAATTGTTTGGACACTGCCTAAATTAGGATGAAGGTTGACAAATAACTGTGTTAACTTTTCCGGTTTCCAACTTCTTGGGAAAAACATTAAATAACTGTATCTTCTGAATGGTAACAAAACTGTCATGTTGCAAAGATGAGCTAATTCTACACTACAGTGCTGTTTCAACTGAACTGAAGACCATCACCATCATAACTGGTTGTATATTAGAATAATTGCATAATTTGGTCTGATGATGTCATCCCTTCTAATAAACTTTGCTGGACCACTGACAGATAAGGAAATGTGGTACTATTCACTTTAAAAACTTGTTTGAAAACCACTATATGCTACAGTCTAATTCTTTTGGCAAGTACTAACACCATGAAGATTGCAATCTATTGAATAGCTCATAGGGCCTAATAATAGAAACTTAGCACTGCCAGGGAGAAAAGTGACATCAGGGAAATAACCTACAAAAATTTGTTAGTGGTGACAATTTCCAATAGAGACTGGGAAATTATCTAAAAAAACCATTTCACTGAATAATGCCAATCTCAAGAGGAGAGAGGTTATGCTTATCTTATTACTTCTCTTATTACTACTACTTCTTTTAGTCAAATCTTGGCTGTTAACTAAGCACTTCTGAATTGCTGATCACTAGAAACACTGGAGGCACTGAACTTGAGTGCTTGCAGGCCGTGTTCTGCAGTGACAGTTTTGTGACACTTAGAATATTAGGTTTTATAAGATACTGGAGATACCATTTGTCTTAGGGATCTCAGTTCAAATTCTAGACTCTTGTGGCACTTTTTTTTTTTAACTGTAGGAAATCAGTTCTATGTTAGAGTTTCATAAGATGTTGACAGAGTCAAACTCTTTTTATTTTTCTATTTTTAAGAAGTTCAAAACTTTGTCCTGATCTCAAAATGTTGCTCGTATAAAGCAAATGCAACTCTCAATCACAATAAAGAGAAGGTTGCAAGAGAGAATACCAAGTAAATGGGCTATTTCTACATTATTCATGTCTCTCCAATGGAATAGTGAAAAGAAAGAATATTTAAAGAAAAATTCCCTAGCTTTTTCAAGCTGATCTGTGAAGATAACATTGTCGCAGTTAACGAAGTGACAGGTTATTAATTGCACAGTTGCAATACTGTCATCCTTTGTCTATGGTTTGAGGTAAAACAATAATTTAGCTGGAGGCATTAATCCCTGTGACATGCCGCCACTCGCTGCACTCAGTGAAAGTACTTGGTGCCATTATATATTCAGTATAAATGTTTGCAGATTAATACCCAGTTCTGATTGCTGTTAGCATAACCTTCAAGTTATGCTTGTAGTGAGAACTGTTAATTCCAACTGCTATTTGAAGGAGAATTTCTATCTTAGGTAAAGACATGGAATTCCAGCCAGTTTACTAAGTATGGGGTTTTCATACAAGTTAAGCTACTAAAAACAAAGTCCTGCCTGTTCTGTAAAAGTAGTAATATCCCATGGCATTTTTCATAAGTCAAGAGTTGTCCTAGGTGGCTTTGGGAAAATCTCCATGCTTCCACCCACATAGTAGGATAGCACCAGTGGTTCCTCTCCTCCATTACAGATGGTGCCAGAAATGTGGAATACTAATATTTTGGGATGAAAGATGCTGTAGAAATGTAATAGATCGTATGATTTTCAAACAGGTATGCCTATTATTGCCTGTGGTGAAAGCTATTCAAAGTGTTAAATAGACCGCAGGAGTCTTACAATGCTTCTCACTGTTGCAAAGATCTGTTTACAAGGTCTTTCTTTTTAAATTTATTTATATGTAACAGTATAGTAGTGGCATTTTGTCATTTAAGGATGTAATCCAAATGCTCTCTTAATGTACATAGAAAGTCATACTGTTTAACAACAACACTGCAGTTGTTTTGAATAATATTGTGCAATGTAGGGATGAAATAGACTATGGAATCAAAGAGTGTTTTTCTTGTTAAATTAATTTTATGATGCATAATTAAAATATATTAGAAAGCTGCACAGTTTTATTCTGCCAGAATAGTAAACATGACAAAAATCAGGTTTTTATCCTTATAGCATAAACATAAACCAAGGAATTGTGTGACTCTTGCTTTTGTTTAAATAAAAACTACATCTGTATGTAATTTTTTTTTCTACAGAGCAGGCAATCAGTTTACAGTGCATCCTGTTAACAGTTGCCTTTTCCATGTTTGCATTCCAGCATGTGGGTGAGGTTTTGGGAAGCGTGCACACACATGCATGTAGCCACTGAAAGTATTGCTGTAGGCACAGGGACAGGTTTTTGTGCCCATCTAAACTGTGAGCTTAACTGAAGAACACTATACACATCTCATCTATAAATACACAAGAGGAGTAGTACACATTTTGTCAAAGCCTTTTTCTTGAAGGAGCTTGGGAAGCATTTCTAAACAGGAAAATGTTACCACCATAAAGAAGTTAAAATTATTTCTGTTTCTCATGTTAAATAACCTTGGTGCCTGGAGATTATGCAATTTGCTAAAATCACAGCTAGTTAACAGCACAACTGGAATAGCACTACTTTATATCACAACTAGTTGTATCCTCTACTCTCACCAGCAGATGATCTTAAAGAAAATTGGATGACAATAATAAAAGGCCTGGATTGATCCTATATATTTCAGTACATGGAAAATTATAAAACTTGTTTTAAAATGAGTAGGCTCAAAATTTGAATCATCATAGATTTACCAAGTAGGGCAGTGATACATGGATTTGGTAAACATCTGAGCATAAAGACATCATATGTTGATGGATTTATAATCAGTTTATGGTAGGGCTACTGATTTTTTTTTATTATTATTATTAGGATAGGATAGGACAGGACAGGACAGTTCAGCTGGAAGGGACCTACAATTGTCTAGTCCAACTGACTGACCACTTGGACTAGATGATAGTTGAAGTACAGTGGAATATATAAAATAATTACTTATCTCCTCTTACACAAAGAAAAGTTAGGAAATAGTTCAAGTTAGTACTGTCCTATCTATATGACCGAAAGTAATATTAAAATTACCGTACAGCTGTGTTTGTACTGGTGTACTGCTTTGAAATGGAGTCCAATTACAGTAACAAAAGCATCACAGCTCCGCTAACCTAGACAGGATTACACAGATAGTACCATTTAGTCTTTCTGTTTAATATTATATTTCAATAATTTATATGTAGGTCATAGGTCCCATATGTAGTCTATGCTGGCCATCTCCACAAACACAGGTTTCAACCTGAGAAGGAGTTGGACGACATTATTCTAAAGCAATGCAGTTCTCTGTTTAATGCTTTTGCCTGTCAGATGAACTACAAATAAGACTACAAAAAGGTACCCCATATACATATATATACACACAGATACACATTCTCTCATTACAAGAAGGACATTGAAGTACTAGAACGCGTCCAGCCACCAAGCTGGTGAGGGGTCTAGAGAGCAAGTCATGTGAGGAGAGCCTGAGGGAACTGGGCATGTTTAGTTTGGAGAAGAGGAGGCTGAGGGGAGACCTCATTGCCCTCTACAGCTACCTGAAAGGAGGTTGTAGAGAGGTAGGTGTTGGCCTCTTCTCCCAAGTGAATAATGACAGGACAAGAGGAAATGGTCTGAAGTAGTGGCAGGGGAGGTTTAGATTAGATATTAGGAAAAATTACTTCATTGAGAGGGTGGTCAGGCACTGGAACAGCCTGCCCAGGGAGGTGGTGGAGCCACCATCCCTGGAGGTATTTAAGAAACGTGTAGATGTGGCACTTCAGGGCATGCTCTAGTGGCCAAGATTGTTGGCTTGGGTGATTTGTTTTGTGGGGTTGGGGTTTTGTCTTTTTTTATTGTGTGTGTAGGTTGGACTCAATGACCTGAGAGGTCCCTTCCAACCATGAAGATTCTATGATGCTGTGATACTGTCAGATACAGGACTCAGTAATTTTTGCCTTCTTTAGAGGGTTTTCTATAAATAATAGAAAATTCAGTGTCAGGTCCAAAAATACTTTCTTTTTTTCTTAATGCTGTCCCAAATATATTTTGTTCCTATTGTTTTTAATATATACACTATGAACACTTACTTTCATAGAGATACATTGTACTTTTTGGGTCATGTTTAATATTAGCATGATCTTATGATGCATTCCTATTGCTATCATTAGGTTTTTACTCTCCCAGTGTTCTATTTTTGCCTTTGGATCATCAAGGTGAATGTTTTACCACATTACGTGTCATGATTTGTAAGTTGTTTTGCTTGTTGAACAGTATTTCTGAGAATGCATTAAGTAACAATTAGTGAGGTATTCATGTGGTATAACTTTGCACTTGAGTAATATTAGAAGGCTTCAGATGATGCAGACTAGTGAGTGATTTAAGATACAGAATCACATATGCCCTCAAGTATCCTGTTGCAATGTTAATTATTTTTTAAAACAGCTTTGTCTAATGCTTTCAAATCATGTTAACCACAACAGTTGCAATATAGGATAGATAACAGAATTTAAATGTTACTCTCAACTAGGGTTTACAGAAAAACTAGAAGTTCACTAAGTTTCTATCATGCACTAAATGTACAAATTAGGAATGTTTGTATATAACAATATGCTGTCCAAAATTCTCAACACTGAAATCTGTAAAGTCTAAACACTAAAACATATTTATGAAGAAAAACAACTTTGGAAAAAAAGAGGTTCATAATATTTGTTCAAGTGATGAGTAGAGCATTAGCTTATGTCTTATTGAGTAATAAAATAACACAAGAAACAATCTTTTCTTATTAGAAAAATACACTTTGTTCTGAAAGAGATTTGAGAATTTCTTCAACAGACATACAGGAAATGTAGCAATAACTAAGCTATCAGTAAAGAAATTATGTTAGGTCCTGAAAGCTATATTGCTATAGTTGTACTGCATTAGGAAAGCAAGACATACTAGCTCAGTAGAAGCTCTCTCAGAACTAGCCTGGATAACTTCAAAGGCTCAGACTTTCTGGACATCCTCTGACCCTACATACATTTAGGTGGAATCTCGTGCCATATGTCAAAATGCTTTTGAAGCACAGAGAGGGAGTTAAATACTTAACTCAGATGTTACGAACTGTTTGCTCTGATAAGACAACTGAATAAATGAGGAGGAGAAAGGGAAGAGGTGCTCCTCCTCTGGAACACTATCAAGAGAAGAGATGCTGCTCTGTGAGCATTGCTCTTACTCAGGTATGCTTTAGGGACCTACTGCTGGAATGGACCTCCCAACAGAGCTCCAAAGGGAAGCATTTATCATGTCTATTTTAAACACAAAATGGTACTGAGATGTTCAGCACAGACAAATACAAAACCATTCTGGTCACATATGTGCACATAGTGAATTCTAGGGACCTAGAGAAATCTGTTGGAAAAAAAGGCTCACCCCACCTTCAAATACAACACCGTACCAAATTCTATTTAAGTCATACTGTAGGCACGTATGCTGCTTCATAAATCCAAAAAGCATTAGTGCTCTAATCTTTTAGAAAACTAGAATTATTTATTTAATAAACATTTGAATAAAAGTCATGAACCGATACTTACATAAAGGTTTCAGTCAGAGTACCTGGCAGAGTTTACCAACTGTGATAATTCCCACAACTTTTTCAAACACATTTTCCAAGTATATCATTTATTGCTATGATTCCAAGAAGCAAGAATGAACATGGGATAGGAGCTGAAGGCTGTGTATTATGTATTACAGCTGAATGTGGCTTTATGTCTAGCATTTGCCTCATCGGGGGGAAATGAACCATCAGTTGCAAAAATTCTTTGAGGTCTTCAGCTGAAAATTATTACTGCTCTGAGTTTGAGAGTTTGCATAAATTATTTCAAGTCATTTCAAAGCCCAGCTTTGACTCTGCAGTTTGCCAATGTCTCCTCACAGAATTACTTCGCTAGTGAGCATCTATGTGTAGTCAACACAGCTTGTGCAGACATGTCAAAGACAGTTTGAAACTAGCAGCTGTGTGAAGCTTAGCAGGCCTAACCACAGGTTTTCAGAACTAGGTTTCCTGGAGAACGTGGAAACAAAACTATCTTTCTCTTATCTCTTTGGCTATGCTTAGCAGCAGTACACGGGACAGGATAGCTCAAGGGTAGCACAAGTATTCTCTGGTATGTATGCACCAGTACATATATCACTGTATCTGTTCCATCAACAAGAAATGGTAATTAAGCAGCAAAGTAGTCTCACACACAACAATAAGCCCATGGCAATGCAGACTGAGAAAGCTCTCTAGCTTTTGTTTGTGTTGTATAAAAACATAACTTGTATGCATGCCTATTTGCTATTGATTCACCAAACCGCAGTGTATATATTCAGCATCTTGAAATGCTTCTAATTTAAGCAGTTAAGCCTTAGCTAAATTTAATTTTATTTAAGAAATGTATGGAGCATTTTCTAGTATTAGTTTTCCCTTTTTTTTTTTTTTAATGAGAGATTGTATCTACGTACCATGGGAAGCACTCTTCCCGGCATCAGAGCTGCTGATATTTCTTTCTTCCTTGCCTCCGAACTGCTACGCTAAAGTCACCACACACTATCCACTGAGTATGGAATGCCTTGGAAAGTTTCATTCTTATCTTGACACAGTTAGGAGGGGGAAAAGGGCTTAACAATCTAGTTTGGTTTTGTTCTGTTTACTGTGGCATAAAAACAAACATAATGACGTTTAGACTTCTCATGTTAATTAGTATGCATACATGCAGCAGTTTACATTTCTCTTTACTGTACATTAACATCTATTAATTCACTTTAGTTAAGTACTAATCGAGAGACAAAGGCTGCATGAAATTGTCTAGATATTTTCACTAAAAAGAAAGTAAAAAAATAAACAAGATAGGCTAGAGCTTTAAACTCCATATGGAACCAGCAAACAGAAATGCCCTTAGCTCAACCAATTTGACTCAGGCATTATACCAGATTTAGAAGACTGCAATGTTTTATGCATAGCAGTACAATCACACAATTATAAGATCTGAAGATTTAACTTTTAAGTAGCTCATTAAAGGTATCCTTAACCTTTTCCTTTGAAAAGAAAAATCCAACCAAATACAGCCAAAAAGATCTTGAATGCATCAGTCAGTCCAACTCCATGACCAACGTGTAGGTCCAGTGTCACACATTTATGCCAGAGGACATGAAATTGCCCTTGCCACTCCATCCTGGAGCAATAGGTCACTGAGCTGCTACAACAGCACTACAGCTATTTCTGACTTTGTGGAATGGGGCCGATGTTTTCCCCAGAAATAAAGGTTAGGAAATTAAAAGGGCACTAGTTCTATCTCGCCTATCTCTTCCTGGAGAAGACTGGTCAAGTTAAAAATAAATCCATCAAGAAAACATCATCTCTGGCTCAGGAGGTTCCTGAACCACAGATTGCTAGATGATAGGAATATTTATGGAAGTATATATGCTTTCCCTACACTTATAGTGTTTCGTCAACATCTGTTTTTGAACACTGTGTGAGACAGGATACCAGGCCAGATAAGACATACTGTCTGACATAGAAAGGCTATCCTTGTGTTCTGAGGTTCTATAGATATATTTGGAGGTCTGACTTTAAAACAGAAAGGCCTCATTTTTTAATGAGTGTAAAGGTGTGCTAGAGATGTCTGTGGTTTCTTTGAACCTACTGTAATTATTATTTCAAGATCTTGCCTTCAGTCCTATTTTTCACATTGTAATGTACCACACCTTTCAAGCATTAGGCATTCAAAGAGCTGGTAAAGGCAGTTTGGTAGACTTAGAAGGTAAATTACAGCTCTGCTGAATAGTTTGCTTGGGTATTGACTTTAGAAGCTCTATGTAAAGTGGCAATGCTGAATGGCCTTATTATCAACGCTGAGGCCAGTGTGTGTGGAAGTGACAGCAGTGGGACAAGGAGACGTTTTATCTCTCCCTAGCAGTGTATGAAATGCTTATTGACCTGGTTGAACCTTAAAAGTCAGCCCATTATAGTCAGATACAAGTTCTTGGGCTTCATTCCAGGCTAAGATTCACAAAGATAAACACATCTATGCTAATTAAATGCATCAGAGTCTATTTAGGCCAAACAGTTGAAGAGAAAAGATTGAAACAGGGTAGAGCTTCCCAGATGCAGAAGCAGGAGGGAAAAAAAAAGGGAAAATAAAAGAGTTACCATAAATGGTTTGTACTCTTTACCATTTTACTACTTATGAAACTGCATTTGAGAAATAAGCAGCTGTAGACTCTGGTCAACATGTTATCAATTTAGGTTGAGTCATACAACCATTTTTCAAGTGAACTAAACCTCGTCCCTTTATTTTACAGACAGAACTCTGCTGCATAACCCCTTTTAAGTAATTCAAGGTGCACCTTAGAAAATCCTTGGCCCAGGGGCAGAAAATTTTTAAAACGTTTAAAGTGAATGAAAAAGAACAGGGAGATAGAGCTGCACTGCTGCTCAGGAGATAGATTCCTGTGATGGCAGAAGGAAATTGTTTTAAAACACAGACTATGATTATCAACATTAAAAGGAAACATGACATTTTTCAGCATGAAAGATGAAGACTGAGATGAGGGGGAATAGAACCAAGAGGTAAACATGTTCAGCAAGACCAGACTACGTGGTTAAATAACACAAAGGCACAGGAACAGATTCATGGCACAAGTAAAAATGTTCTTTGGTGGGACAGATGGTTAACTTTACATACTGAGGTTTTAATCTCCAAGTCACGCTGTCTTCTCTAGATCAGAGTGACTATTAGTCTAGACTGTATAACTATTTGTTATCATTTCTAGCAAATAAACTATTCCTTTTTTTTTTTTTTTTTTTTTTTTTTTTTTTTTTTTAAACCCCCTTTNCTTCACATGCCACTGGAGAAAAAACACGCAGAATGTGTAAAGAAAAGGGCAGCACAAATTTGCCATGATTTCATCCTTAGTCAGGAGTGAGAGAGTTTGATGTTGGTACTCTTCAAGGTTTGCGCTCCAATGACTTTGATCAACTGTTTGAGTTAGGGAATCAGATTTGTTACTATCTCAATGTGTGAAAAGGACAGAAGCAAAGAGATGCAGCTTCATCAAGCAGCTATCATTCCTATGTAAACCTGAAAAGTAGTGAATGTGAATCTGAAATCTTGGTCTTTTGAAATGAAATAGCAAAGGCAACTAAATTTCTAATTATCTATACTATTGCAATTTTTGGTTGGAATTACTGAATACAAACGAAATTATTTTTGCCGATGTTTTTCAATAAAATAACAGATTTTTAATCCTTCTTATGATAAAAATTATATCTGTAACAGAATAAGAGTTTGCTGACAAAAACTAAACTCTAGTTCGTAAAAATTTACACCACTCATTTTTGAATGCATTCCACAGCTTTCTCTAAGTTCAGAGAAAGATTTGAACCACAGTGCTGAAAGAGAAAAAAAAGCTAGTGATCAGATTTCAGAATAACAAATTTGTAATATATTGAAGTTTTATCCTTACCCATGTCCATTTTCCTAGTTTTAACTGAGTCTCTTTCTTAACTCCAAATTAAAACACAAGATACATTCTGAAAGTTACTTCTGTAAAAGAATCCTAGAAATCTGGGGCATATGATAAGAAAAAAAGCACTTTGCAATCTTCAGCAAAATAGAAAATGCAGGAGATAGTGAGGGCAGCACTCAGAATTCATTATCACAGCCACTCTGAAGAGAATGTTCTCTTAAGAGCTGTAGCAATTATGTGTAGCTAACTCTTACAAACAGGAATCTAAGTTGTATGCAGTTCCTTTAAAAAAGACTAAAATCTGGAAGCTTTATCTGATGACTGTGCAAGTCAAATATCATCCAGGTAAAAAACAAGAGTACAGCACAGTTCAGTATGATATGACAGAGAACACCAGGAATCTGTAATGCGCTTCAATCATGACAACTTTAACCTGATGCTGGGAAGAAGAAAGTGAAATAATATTTCTTAAAACCTTCCATGCAACACAGCTTACGCTTTGTGTTTATCCAGCAAACCTGCCTTTCCAGAGATCTCTCCGGGCTGCACCAGATACCAGTAAGTACCACACATTGCAAAATGCCACAGCACACAGCAATCTGATTAGAACTGTAGCATTTCGTTTGCAAACAGTCTACTTCAGTTACAGATTAACAGAAAGGATTTTATTTATTGAAGGAGAAAATTAGTAGCTGGTAAAAGCAAGCTATGAAAAAAGTCATGCTGGAAATTAGAAGAAAACCTCAGGGCCTGATTATAGTTTTATTATGTTTTAACTTTTGCAAACAATTTATCCATTTTTTTGTGAGAAGCCTCATCAAAATAAAATATGCTTTGTAGGTTTATTAACGATTTCATCTTATCCAAAACAAAAACACAGCGATTTTACTGATTTGTAAAAGTCAGCACAACATTTCTTAAGCCAGGCCTCAAGTTTACATAGTAGGCATGACAAAAAAATGGGATACATCAGGAATAGTGGAATGTAATATAATATATTAAACTTTTTATGATTGCCATCCTGGAACTGGTGGTAAAGGAGTGGGGTGGTAATGCCTTTTCCCACTTTTGCTAGAAAGCTGGCTCCTTATCTGCTTTAAGATCTATTTCACCAGCCCATCCTGCTTGAATAGTACTTCTGTTTAATCTGCATTACATGAAACAGAGAAGAGGAATAATAGGATGGGTAGAATCCCCCACCAAATTTCGAACAAACAGTAAGTTCCAACAACTCCTCCTGTCCTGTTCGCTACCCAGAGGCATACAAAACTCAAGTAACTGTTGCAACTTAATCTCTTTAGCAATATCTGACCCGGCAGACCCAAGAGTGTTTTTTTTTTTTGTAATTTTATACCTAAATACATATACGAGGCATCATAAATAGAGTTTACTAAAATATTATACACCCCACTGTAAGGATGGGGGGATTCTACAGAAAGAGATCTCTGTGTCAGCCAAAGCAAGAAAACCTTTCCTGAATTTCTTCCACCTGGCAATCTCTGTAACCCTGTGACTTTTCAAATTCTTAAGGCTCATAAACTATTTTACTGGGAGTGTGAATAAGCAGAAAGGCCTCTGTATTAAAAACATGATTGAGAGCAGCAAGTCTTTGCATACCATCTGCAGTGATGGCACTCAAATATTTATTATGTAAGTTCCACTACGGAATAATCAATAAGCTTTGTCAGAGAGCTGATGAGAGTTCAGAGGAGAAAGCTGGGTGTCAAGCAGCTTGTGACAGTATAAAGAGACTAGAGAAATATATGCATCCAAGGGGAGAGCTGTCAGGCACTTAGAAGTTGGAATATAGCATTCAGTCACTCTCGGTTTCATGAATACGCACTGGATTATTACATGAAAGGAAACTGCAGTTCTAGCAATACTGTGTTCTGCCAATACAGGTGCGTCTGCTGCCAAGGATGACCTTCCTGACAAGCACCTTATCCTCATCTCAGTGCCCTGGATTCTCAGCGACAGACTTCACAGTCACTTTGACATAATGAATACAGACTTCCTCAGAATATTGTCTTATGGCTTGTGATAAGAATGAATGCCCAAAAGTAGAATGACTAGTCTCAAAAAGAGGCAGAAATTCCTCTTCTTCCTCTTTCTCTGTTTCTTGAAGCTCTATTCTCAACTATTATAGCCTGATAACTTTCTAACAGTCGTCTTCTCTTCCAGAGGCACCTCAGGATCAACAACTATCTCATGAATAGGATCTCAAGTGTTCTGTGCTTCAGTCTCTTGTGCAGACTAATACTGCTCTGCCAGTGTTTGTTCAGCAGTTGCCATTGTCTGATACAAAGGGCCCGGGTTACCATTTATCAGACCTGTTCTTCCAGCTAGTCTACATTCCTCGCCTTCACCACTTCCAGGATGGGGAGATCCTTTATGAAGATACTTCCTGAGCCTCCCAAAGGGGTATGCTCTCTCTTCAAGAAAGCAACAATAATCAGTTTCATAATAAATTTAAAGCCGAAACAAATGCTCTGAAAAATATTTCAGTTAAGAGCCCTGATATAATGATCTCTTTCCTCTTATGCTTCTTGGTTCCAAGAAAGTAAAATACCATCTTTTTGGACTTTAGATTGATTTCATTATGTCTTTTCCAAATTGCCTGTATTTGCAAGTTTCGCTGCTCTTTGCAAATTCAATGCAAGCTCTGTGAGGTAGATTTACTGAAAAGGAGAAAGGAGATGAAGAATTTAGCACTGTGCACAAACTAAGTGTAATAAATTATTAAAATGTAAAGGCTGAGAAATCGGTAATAACAATAATTTTAAAAAGTTCATTAATTAAAATGAACAGGTAGTTCAGCAAGCAAAATGGTATTTTTGCTTACAAAAGTTTTTGACCAACTCTTCTCTCAACCACATTTTTCAGCTGTTTCATATACCACCAGCTATTTATTCTCAGAGTTTTTAGAGAAGACAGGTATGGTCAGTAAACCAAGTATCACAAAGCTCTTGTTTCATGCACCCTTAACTGAGATAACCCTAAATAATCCCTTTGAAGTCACTATCTACCGGAGAGAGTTGTCATACTAAATAGTATGAATGCCCTCTGCAGGTTTAACAAGAAACTGCGATAATTCTGGGATTGATTTCAGTTTGTCCATTTATTAAGCAGGTAGTAAATACACAAGCCTACATTACTACTTATTACCCTGTACTGACATTGTCTGAAAATTGTAAATGGTACAGTGGTATCTCCTGATATCGCTGCTAGATAGTTGATAATCTATCACAGAATTTTCACTAGTCACAAAGGCAGACTGTGTCTATACTCCCAAATTATATAGGAACGTGGAGCAAGATTGAACTCTGTGCCGTTGTTTGTCAATGCTTCTTAAATGTTTCAACACTCCTGGTGTGGTTTGACTGTATCAGCGAGCATTCTTTTCCATACCCTCTGTATAGCACTATCTATGAGTGTTTACCAATCCCATGAGCTGCTGTACATTCTTTACATCATTTTAAGTATTTTGAGCTGAAAACACACACAAATCATGCCTAGAGCCAGAGCAGTACTCTATTTTCTCCAGGGGACATGAAGGGCCAACTGGTGGACCTATTCTGTTCTCTCCCATTTGGCCTCTGATCTAGAGACCAGTCCCCCCTCTCTGAAGCCTCAGTAACCTATGCCAAAAAGCCAGCTTTTGAGGTAATCAATACTGCATCTTCCTGAAGGGCCAGTTCAGCAGGGGACATACCATATGTTAGGTAGCCCACAAGCATCAGGTGAAAACAGCTTCCTGCTGAAGCTATTATCAAAACATATGCTAAACCATCAGGTTTATACAGGCCTGCTCTGAGGCTACTGTTGGCTTTGTCTGCTACACGTTGCCAGAGGTTTCAGAGCCTCTCTCACAGTGATCTCCTATTCTCCATGGAAAAACAGCAGTCAGCAACTGCTGCATGCCTGAACTCTGTGACATTCGGCCCCATGACCTCCATCTCAGCATATCCATGCTGGTTTTCCGATTGGCCAAGTCTACTGTGGATGAGATCAACAAAAATATAAATATATGCACTCAGTTTAAGAGAAGAATGATCTCATCCCCTAGTCAGAGATGAATGTGAATAAAACTGAAGACTACTATGAATTTAAAGCAGGAAACAAGGCTTTTACACATAGTCTTTACTGGAATAAGAGGGCTGATGGATACCATGTGCAGTGCAATAAATGTCATATGCAACAAGAGTAACAAAGCAACAGGAGTACGAAAATTCAAAACTAAGAAAGGATGGCAATGTGACAAAGAAAAATCTATGGCTATACTTAATTTTAATAGTCACCGTCATCTTTGTTATTTCTGAAGAAGGTCCTGACCACTTCCATGAGAGCGTGCCCAAAACATCTTCCTTTGGGGTAGATTCACTGGTAGGAATGGCCTCGATTTCAAGCTGCAGTTCTAACTTCATATGCAGTACAGAGCAATAGCTGTATTCAAAGACTCTAGCCAGATAGATAAATGATTTGTACATGTCCCTAACTCTGCCATGGAAGTTCAAGTAATGCATACAGTTGACAAAATCGATACACACCATTATAATGCTTGTCTGTTTCCTGAAAACATGAACAAGTGACTCCATTCCTGTATTTGAGAATGCAGAGAGGTGTTCTACATAGAGAAGTCTAAGCTGCCAGCAGAATAACAACCAAGGAGCAGAAAGCTGTTTGATTAGCTTTCAGCTCAAAGACATGTCACAGCATAAGTAACTTCCAAACTGCATTTATTGTGACACTTGCAGTTATAAAAAGACATTTATTTTTCTGTTCATGCCTACAGCATCCTTGAAAATTAGTCAGTCTCCATATATACAGCTTTGGGTAGTTTGACTCAGTCTGTCAGAGATCTTAAGGTGTATTTAAGGTCCATGAAAATCAGATTGTATGTACACTTACACAGTTACGAATTGAATCCTAATTTACACTTTAGTCATCCATTATTTTTTTTTCTGCTGCAAATGCAGCAGTCTCAGTAGTTTACAGCAGAAAACCAGACACAGAGATGTGCTTCTCATGGATGCTGCAGGTGTGCCAAACACTGAGGATTATACAGAGCCACTGTAGGAGCCGCCATTATTTGAAAATACTTTTTTTGAAGGTCCTATATTAGTGCCTCTCCTTTTACACGCAACCTAAGAGAGAGCAGATGAACCTTTACTTTTTTTCCCCTGATGGATCAGTTGAAGGACTAATGGAAAGTTTAAGACTACAAGACTTCAAGACTAAATCTATAACAATGGTATTAGCAGCAAGAGGCAAAGACCAGTACCTTGATTTATTTGCATGCTGTGTCAATTATCTGTTTTGTAAGTTTTTCCCATTTCTAAATTGCATCTTCTCCTTTCCAAAGAATGTATGTGTGATTTTGTTTTTGTTTTGGGGATATGAGTGTGTGAGCATATATAATTTCTACTTCTTGAACTCCACTGTAGCGCATACTCTGCTTGCATTTTCCTGGAATTTACTTAACCCAAAATTTATTACTTGCCATATACTTCTTACATTTATTGTGAATTCTCCAGTCTGTCTCCACTGACATGCAAGCTAGCATTGTATGCGTTCCTTTCCTGCCAAAGACCACCCTAACTCATTCTTCCTTCATAAAATGCCACCACCAGTATCCCGCTTGTCACATTTTTGATCCATTGTCAAATCTCTCTCTTCTTTCCAGTACAGCTACCTCAAGGCAGTTACTGCCAATGTTAAGCTTTTACTATTCAAACAAACCAGCTTCGTTAACTTGCTGATACATTTAATTAAAAACAGACTATACAGCTTGGGAGGGGTTTACCAAAGCTAGGTTTCTTTTTCACACCCTGTTGCATAAACTGAAGTGGGTATTTTATCAAGGTGTCTGCAAGTGAAATGTCCAAGAAAGCAGGGAGTGTAAAGCTGCCAGCTTTCAAAGTACCTGGGCATATCATTCAGAGCATCTAGAATACAGCATGTCAACAGGTTGTCACAGCCGTAACAGGATGGCAGAGTATGTTAACTTTACTGCATTTTAACACAGGCTAATGCTTGCTTTGTGAATATGAAATTAGCACTGAATTTTCTGATTTGCAGAAAATGTTATGGTTTTATTGTGTATAAAATTCCCAAGGCTCTTCAGATTACAGGTATATCTTTGCAGCTTAACTTCAGCTCAGACAAGGACTTTTTCTATTTTTTTTTTTTTTTTTTTAAATTTAGTAACCATCATCCACAGCTTCCATCGCCCCTTCAAGTATCAGTATAATTACTCTTAAATGTACAAGGCAACCCATCTCAGTCTGATTAGGAGGAAAGTTAGAGTTTTAAGACAAAACTGTTAACATTTCAAGGCAAATTAAGTAATACAGTAAGATAAATCATGAAGTTAAAAGTAACAATTGTTGCTAGAAGAAAAATAGTAAGCATTCAGAGATTGATTTCCAAGAATTGTTGGGTACTTTGTTCTTCCATCGTTATTCACATTTCAATTTAATTAAGAAGACTGTGTAATAACCATTCTATAAAGAACAAAAAAGAAAAATAAATTAATTGAAAACACATCACAACTCAGTTATGCTGTGATTAATTTTTGAGCACCATCTGCCGGTCTGCTTCTAAAACTACAACCAAATTTCTCAAATGGTGGTAACGTTTTGATACACTTCAGATCTGTATTGACTTATGACATATTTTGTTACGTATTTATTAAAAGTTCCCACGAGTCATGCATTATCATCAGACTAGAGGAACTAACAGGATTCATGTAATAAGGGACGGCTATTGAGGAGATGTGTTGGAAAGTTTAACATAGCTGCTCTGCAGTTAACATAGGTTGAAATAAGCCTGTCACAGTGGCACCATTATAAGCTGAAAAGGTTTCTAAAGTATACTTTAGAAAATGAAAGCAACTTGGCCACTGTTTTAAACTTAACGTACCATATGTCTCCCCTACCACAACTCTTGTCAGCAAGGAAAGAAGAGACATCACTGCTATTTTTTTATTTCTTGCAGATTCTCAGATACTGCAGGAAAGAGTTGTAAAGAAATCTACCAAGACAGAACCTCACCCTCAAATATATCATCACAATTACTTCTTGCTCACCTCATGCTCCTTAGCAATACAGTGCCATCTGCTTTTCCTGTCTTTCTGCTTAATCCATTCCAGAAAGAGAAAGACCTATTTCCTCTTAAGACAAGATGACAAGGTCCCATGTTAGGAGCCTAGATTCTGATGGGGTTAACTATTAGGAAATCTGGAGCCTTATTCTAGTCTCCATCTCCCTGGAACACTAAATAAATATTTGCTTAATTTGCACTTTACAGAAATACTTTGTAATAAAAGAAATCTATACTTGCTTTCTGTTAGAGATAACTTATTTCCAGTTTGAATTACCTTATAACATCAGTTTGGAAGAGAGTTTGAATCTTTTTACTTTCTTTGCAGTCTTCTAACAAATGTAGTTCTATACCACAAACACATATAATGAAGTAAAGTATTTTTAGTATCAAATAATTTAAACAAAAATTATTTTCAGTATCAAACTGAAGTACAACCTTCAAGGCCTAGATATAAAATGCTGGTCTATTGATAAGCTGATCAGTTATTTAATTAATTTGAGTACTAAAGTATTGAATAGTCACTAAAAGTTATTTATTGAATTATTAATTTATTCCACATTTTTTTTGCCTACTGCCCAGAATATTGTAGTCAATCTGGGTATATTCTGTGTAATAGTCAGTATTTCACAGTAGACTGTTGTCAGAGCCCAATCTTGATTCCTATAAATACTTAAACCTTTTTCCTTTCTTTATGTTGAAGTAAATAGAAATGCTTCTGCACTTTTAGTTAACCATATATGTTCAGGATTGAGACTTTGGAGCCCTGTGGAAGCTCACAAAAATCTATATCCAAGTAAAAGAGCACGCAGAAGGCTACTGTTCATGAATGAAGTATTTTCAGAATTGAAATATGCTTAATACTACAAGGAACACTAACATTTCATACAGGAGAAAAAAATCCAAGTTGTTAGTCTGGATCAAGCTGGTTCTAAAAAAAGAGAAAGTGCAGTTAATTCTTAACACCCATTAGTAATTTGCGGGAATCCCACAGGCATTGCTACAATGTTGCATTTACAAGAATGCTGACAGTAAAGTTAGTCAAAAAGTGAAGATTCTGGAATAACATAAATAGAAATGTTTCTGCAGTTCCCTACAAATATTCCCATCAGGACATTATTTCTGCATTTGCAAAAAAGCACTTCAAAGGTTTGTCTTGGGCTCTTTTTTCTAAAAGGGGTAGGTATACTACGATGAAAATATATTAACAACTTTTTATTTATCATTGCACTATAAAGAAGGAAAGTTGACTAAAAACTTTAACAAAACTGTTTATCTAGCTGCCCTTTTGTATCTAATTATCTTCATCTTTTTGCATTAAGAACTTCTTTCTCTTGGGTCACAGTGGGATTCTTCATAAACTTGTACCAGTGCCTTGATACTCTCTCTAGCACCTAGTGACATCCTGATCCATGGGATCTGTTATTTCTTAGTTCTACCAATTGGCACCACGCCACTTATTATAGGAAATGGCTAGAAGTTGTTACATAAGTTGCTAAATCTCATAAGCAGTAATTGTTTGTTAAACATTCATATCTCAACAATTTAAAAATACAGTCCAATGAAATGCAGTTTACATTGTTAAAATACTGATGTTATGAACAAGTTTGAAGTGTTCCCAGCTTCTATCTAACTATAGCACAACCAGCACAATGTTGGAGGGTTTTTTGGCTCTAGTTTTGGAAGCATTAAACATCATTTGGGAGTATTTGCAATTTTCAACAAAGTTCCTTCCTCAGTTCTAGAAGGCTCCTCTTTTGATGCCCTACTACAGTTTCAGGATGTTTTTCTTGTTGCATCCTGGTTTGGTTCCAAGATATAAGCCCTCTTGGAAGCCCCCTAAAAGTTTCACAATCTTCCATGGAAAAAAATTACAATAGAAAATCCATCTAAGGAAGAACTGCATCCTAATAAAAGAAGGTGGGAACAGACCACCAGCAATTAATAACATGAATTAGCATGCAAGAGAAAACTCAGAGAGTCTTTTAGAGCTATTTCTGCTCTAAGAAGTCCATAGTTCTTTATTGTTACAGATTGAGTTATGCATCTATTAGAGGAAACAGTATTTCTATATATTAAGGAAGACTCAAATTTTAAATGTATGTATTGATTTCCTGGCTCAGATGATGTTTAATAACAGCAGATGTTGCCAAAGTGAAAGACTAGTTTCAAGTTTCCTTGCACATTTTTGCATTTACCTGACTTTTTCGTCAATAGTTGCAGTGAACTTTAGAGTAGACAGAGGTGACTAAATCAATTCCAAAAGCTTGAATTTGTTTACAGGAGAAATTACTAGCACCTTTACCATTGGCAGTCTTAGACAATGTAATGTAATGTTGGATATTTGCAGAAAGCAGATGAAAGTATCTATTATTATTTTAAAATAACAAGCTTTCTGTGCCACGTTATCTGTATTTTGCATGCGCAAGAAGTAATATAGGGCCTCTCTTCCAGTTCCACAATGAGAAACTTCTCCTTGAAGTATAATGGCATGGCTGTTCAGCCCACCTGCAGATCTGCAGCACTGACAGCAACACTATTCCCTCTTTGAAAGCTTCTCACACTCTCGTCTCTCTGCCTACAAGATTAGAATAGTGATCCAGCTCGCTCACTCTCGTGGTTTTTTTCCCATTATAGACCCCTGTAAAACTCTTAATGCAATAGCCTGGGAACACAGGACTAAGGAGAGGAGTTATGACAATGAAAGGCATATTAAGTTGTTGATTCCCATTGCTTTGGTAGCTGAACCTAAAGTAAGAAACCTGTCAATCCTTCCTACTTCTTGGATCTCTGCATCCTATCTCCAACGTGCTGGTTTAAGATTGCTGCATCCACATGCTTTTCCCACAGTTGCAATAAGTTCAACAGAGCCTCCCAGCAATTATTTGATATCCCACTAATTATACATTTCCATTTAGACATTGAGGACTACCTTTCTTTTACAGACATGAATTAAATCGGATTTCTGAAAGACTGAAAATGGCAATTATCCTGTGATAAGTGGATAACTTCACACTTATCCCACATATCCAGGCAGGCCTCACGATGGTTTATGAAGTCTCTGGAAGGACCAGCACAGTATAAACTGTTCTTTCATAATCAGCTTTCTGCACAAAATGAGTTATACCATAATGTTTTTGTATAGTTTAAAAATCACTTTCTAATTAAAAGAATCAATCTGTTTTTCATCCCACTGCCCAGTCACTGGATGGAAACAGATTTAATATACGCTGTTAAATATATGAATGGAGTCTAACAGCATCATTTTTCTCACTTTGCAGGCAGAGTAGCACTGTTACAAATGTTTGGTGTCCGCACACAACATGCCGCCACTGATTTACTATGTTATGGTATTGTCTTATACCTTACCTCCTTCAAAGTTTAATTTTAGGGATTTATCTCTTCTCTGTAAGACAGCTACCCACATAGTCTTGGGAAGTAATAATCTTTCTGTGAAAACTCATGTTATTTTAAGAGAACTATTATTCTGTAGGAGGCCAATGCCAAGAACTTTAATGTAAAGAAAAACAGAGGGAAGAGAAAAGACTTTGTGCTTCCCACATCACAGCACTGGGCTGGGATATAAATGGACCCGATTCAAAAGATAGACAATCCTTTCTAAAATAGTTTTCTAAAAAAACTAAAATACAGAAAAGATGGAAAGGAGAAAACAAGCAGTAGCGAATTCACGTGACCTGAACATTATTTGAACATGTTTGCATTTTAATCATCCTTTTCCCATGTTTTTTTTAATGTTAGTACCTAGTCAAGTGATTTCAGTCAAACAGCATAGGAAGGTATTTGTATTTGCCTGTTCTCAGCCAACATCTCTTTTGCAATATGATAGCAAAGAGCCTGAAACTTACTTGCTGAAGTTCATTAGAAGCATTACTTTTCTGTGATACACAGATGAAAGGAAAAAGTGAGTATTCAGTATAAGGGTAAGAGTTTTACACATAAGCCCCTGTAATCATGTCACTTTTTTTGCCCTGTAGGGTTTATCTTAATAGATGAAACATAAAGAGCCAGAGGTTGTGATTTGTTCAGAAGTTAAACAATGATAAAAACCTCTAGCTTACTAACCTATCTGCTTTATAACTGCAAATCTAAAGTATGCTCTTCAGTGCAAAAGTCTCTCCAACAGTACAATACAGGTAGTGACGAGTTTTCATCTTCAGTGAGCTCCATTAAAAGTACCAGATTGTAAATTGCTGCTGTTTGTTTTTTGTTTGTTTGTTATGTTTGTTAGTTTTTGTTTGTTTCATTTTTGTTTTTGTTTTTTTTTAAGTCACAGAAAGAAACTTCTGTTAGAAGCTTAAATTAAGCTTATTTGCTGCTAATTCTTTAGTGTGGTTCTGCTTTCTTTTCTGCAATATTTCCTTTTAAGTTTACCTATCTTGTGGTTTTGTTCTGGTTTTTTTTTTTTTTTTTGCATCAAGCCTTACCTACCGTCACATTTATAACAGCTTTATTTTTATATCCTTAAAAGCTTTCTGTATTGCTTTTGTTGATAGCTACAACTCTATTTTTGTGCGTCTGAACTGTTTCCAAAAAGCACTATCAGAATTTTTATAATAAAATAAAATGCTTCTTTCTGTATTCAGACCCCTAGGTCCTAAAAAAGTATACAGCAGGTTATTGTTATTTGCTATTTCAATAAAGACGAGGTAACACTATGTAATACTGGAAAGGAAGGAACCATAGCTTCTATAAAGCCATTAGCCAAATGGCAATAAACTTTAAATTCCGGCATCCATGATGCCTGACATCACTTTCTCATTATACTTATGGTTAGGAGACCCCCACTGTCACCTGGGAAATTCATGAGTGAAAGTACTCAGAACAATGAGAAATCACATGAATGGAATTGGTTTTTGGCGAAAGAAACTGGCGAAAGAGCAAAAACAGCTTTATCAGCAACAAAAATATTTAATTGAACACTACTACCTTGGACTTCACACTTTTCAAGTTACAAAGCACCATGAAACAAATTTTCTTCAAATCTGCATTTACACAGTAGAAAGGCAAAGACTTGTCCTTCAAAAAGGACATGTAAACATGAAACAATATTGACACAGTTTCAGTAGAATCTTTAAGTTGAACAGGCAATACTGCAATGCATCCTATAAATTACTCCATTGACACTCTAAAGCAACGGTAGCTTATAATTAATACTTGAAATAAGGTAACATAATTCAGCAAAATAAATTAAAAAAGAAACAACAACAACAAAAAAAAACCAAACCAAACCAAACCAAAACAAAAAACAAACAAACAAAAAAAAAACAAAACAAAAAAACAAACAAACAAAAAAAAAAAAACCACCAAAAAACCAGAAAAGCTCATAAGAGATTTCTGATTCATCAGATCTCATTGGTTGTCATGAGGAAATACAATTTAACTCCATTTGACACAGAAGAAAGGGAATCCATCCAGTGACTACTCACTCATGGCTAAGCCAAAATCAGCTATTGCTGGATCTGAGCTGGTGAAAAGTTATTCTCTATGAACAGTCTCAAGCACTTGAACAACAGATAAATTATCACCCTCAAAGTTGACTCTTTGTAGGGAAATTAAAGCTGAATAGTACTCCTAGTGCTCATAGCTTTACAACTTAAAAATAAACAAAACGAAGAAAAAACTCCCACTACCCCAAAAACACTCAACAATACTTAAAAACACTGCTTTTAAACCACGTTACTCTTATGAGTATTATCATAATCTAGCAATTCTGGCTTAACGTCTATTTAGCTACAAGTCTTGAATGAAATACCTTTGTCATGCAGGCTGAACTGATGACAAAACCCATCATCATCTAATTTAGCAGCACAGAAAAGGAGTAGTGTTATATATCTAGTTGTGCAGGAATGGCACCACAATGATCCAAAGACTAACTTAAAGTACACAGTTTGATTTGTAACAAAACATTTTCAAAATGACAGAACTGATATAAAAGATACTCATATGCTATAGGCAAGTATGTGTGTTTTTATATATACATATGTGTACATATACATATATGAATTCTTAAATGTTAAATGAATTTTGGAGGACATAAATCACCAAACGTTAACAAACCATGATAAAATCAATAGCCATATACTGAAAAAAATCAGAGGACTACAATGATAACCAAGTTAAAATGTTTTCTTACAGAATTTGCTCAAGCTCCACATGCCTGGCACATAGTGATGTTTCAATCCAGTGTCAGCTGTGTTACCCATGTCATTTTCTTTTCTGTCAATCTTGACATTTTTACAAAGACTATTTACTTGAATCTCTAAGTTCACCTGTTTGAATTTATTCACAAAAAACCCGTTGTAATTAGAAGACCACAAATTGTAACAGTTACAGTTAAACTGTATCAGTTACAGTTCAGTCTGAATACAAAGTTGGCCTTGACTCAAGAGCCAGTACAAGTGAGGCTTTCAGTATTAAATGCTAGTTACTGCAAAATCAAAGACAGAATTAATAAAGGTTTTTCAATTCAACAGCAGAAATTTAATACACAGAGATTCAGACATACTTTTCTTTCAGAACTTCAAGAAAAGCTTCAGACTATTATGAGCTAATAAATATATGTTAAAAGATTATAAAATTAATAAAAATAGCAATGAAACATTGGAGATGTTTACACTCCCAAATGTTCCATTTCTAGTCTTTAAAGAGCATTGTGGACTAAGTTAAAAAAATTCAGCCTTTTTTGATAGATTTGCATGTTATTCAAGTAAGGTCTACTGAAAGGCATCTCTCAGAATTTGTTTCAACAGCTAAAACTTAATCTAATCTAGAAAAGGATGGCAGCATAAAACCATGTATGTAAATACGTTATGCAGTTTAAAATTCTCAGTGCATAACAAAACATAAAAGCTCTTTGTTCCACCCTCCTTCAAACTGACACATATGGCTTGTTGTGAGATGTGCCTGATCTAGTCTGGAAACTGGCCTGCCACCTGTGGTGGAAGCGTGCTGTTGCGAAAAGAAACATTACTAGGGAAGCAGTAGAACATTTCCTTTCCATGGCTACATTCCTGGGGATGCAAAATAGTCAAAACGAACCCAACTGTCATCACTAGCACACCGACAGCAAGGATCAGGCAGGACACGAGGTTATCTGAATGGTTCCATCGTTCTTTGGACAGCTTTAGATAACACGCTGTTGGGATGATAAAAACAAGTGGGGTAGCACTCAGAACTCCCTGTGTGTGGGAAACAACAATAGAAAAAACCCTCATAAGCACGTATATTTAGATATGAAGAACAACCCCCTAATTTTTTAAATGGCTTTGATTAGATTCATGCAACAATAAAGATACAGAATAGAGGCCTTTTCCAGTGTTGCTATATGTAAAACTTTCTTTTCAAAATCATAAACAACTTGCAAAAATATCTGTAAAACTATTTGAAATAATTCATATTTATTTAAATGCTTTTGCTTTGCTCATCCAGAATAACAATTTACATTGCAAGTACTATTAAATCCTTGTAGGAGTCTAGATATAATACTGCCTTAAAAAAAAAAAAAAAAAAAAAAGAGGGAATAGCATGTAGGAGTTCAAAGAATTCTGATCAATTTCTACATTTATGACCTGATTTACACTGACTTCCCCACAAAAGTAAAGCTCCCTTTGAAAGAGCAGAACTCCCCCTCTTATTCAAAATTCAGCTCCTCTTTCAATGCTCTCTTAGATAGGAACAGACAAAAAACACCCGCTTAAACACTTTCTGTAGTAAAGCTACTGCAGATTAACATGTGTTACGTGCCAGGAGAAAGCATTTGTATCAAGAAATTTTGAACATTGTCATATACACTTAAACATTATGCTTCAATTTAATTATGGCAAGGTAGTAATCCAGCATATTGAACATCACTGAAGACAACACTGTTTGTACAAACTTGTATATTTTTACGGTAGAAGCTGCTAACAATGGTAAGTACAGACATTAAAAATAGGTACATACACAAAGCATCTTCTCCATAAAAACAGAGACTCCTAAGAATGTGAAGCAACACAACTCAGCATCTATGGACCCTTGATTCCTGAGTGACTGAACAGCTTCCCTGGGGAATTACCACAGGGAAATGCAAGGATTTGTGTTGTGTTTTAAAACCAGGAAGCAGCGGAAAAGTAAGTAGAGTCAGAGAAACAGTAGCAAATGCCATCTGTGGTGAAGAGCCAAAAGACAGCTCTTCTACTGGAAAGAAAGCCTGCTGAGGAGACATTATCTTTCTTTCACATGTAAAAACTCTGGCTATTCATTTTTCTTCTACTGGTGCAAGACCAAACCAAAACCTTTCTAAGGGCAATTACTTCTAACAGATATGTACAGCTGTATTGTCAAATTCTCTCTTAAAAAAGAAAAAAAAAAAAAAACAAAAACAAAATCACAAGGTATGAGCTACCCACTCAAATGCCTGGCTAGCATTTGCTATTTGTAACTGAATCAAGCTAGCAGCCTGACTATTGAGTAACTGCTCTCTGGGCAAAGGTATCGCATTGATGGAATGTTTGCTTTTGAATGATTATTTTAAGACAATTTAATTCCAAATAGGAATCACAAATATTAATTAATTAATAGAAATACTCACTGGCAGCTCTCTGGTGTAAATTTATTCTTAACATTTCATACCATATAATAAATGTAAACCACATACATAGACGTACATGGGCACAGATAATTAATTAGGTTCATTATATCAGTATTTGGATATTTGGATGGAATAGGCATGTGTGTCCACATGTATACATTTAAATACTTATATTGGTATGTATATATACACAAAGGTGATTTTTCTGCACATGTAAAAATAAAGGGGGAAAAAGATGAAAGAGAAATTACCAACTGATGCTGTGAATGGGAAATTTCAATGGAAACATGCATCCTGATCAAACCAATAGTAACGTTGTTTATTTTGAGCTGACTTTAATTTGGAAAGGAAGGATTAACTGAGAAGAAGCTATGCAGCCAATTATTTTACATAGAAGTTAATTGGATAGCTTATCTGAACATTCAGACCTATTCTATAATAGTAGTGCAAGCACAACCTGCTAAGCTACAAAATCCCTCATTACAGCTTGCCAAGCAGACCGACTGCACTGTGGAACACAACAGCATTCATGTATCATAATGCACATTCAAATACATGTATCATGTAGCATAAAGCACAACTCCCTCCATTTTGTTCCATCAGTTTTAGGTAAGCATGCAATATGTGGCTTGAAATCACCAATGACTGCGTGGACAGAGATGTAAGGAGATATTTCTAAAATATTTCTATAGAGAATCAAAGGCTGCCCTTAAAAAGTTATCTCCACCTTCTAACTTTTATATTCTGGTGTATGATATTTCCACATCGGTTTTATTTATTAGAAATAGCTGACCTGAAATCGCAAGTAAACTGTTAGAACAAAGAACATTTACCATAAACGTAGATCTGATTATTATTTTTTCTTTTTAGAATTTCCTTTGATTAAATGTACATCCTGTTTCAAAGCAGTCTGACTTCATCTAGTGTGTCTATTTGGCTAACTAGTAGTCTAGGATTGCAATAGAATGCATGCAGTTCCAGCCAAGCAAAAGAGTTACATGATGTGTTACAACTGGTTCAAATCAGTAATTGCCTTGTGTAGCCTGCCTGGTAAACTCCACCTCTGCCATGAAGCAAGTATCAGATACAGGAATGTTTACTGGCAAACAAAGCTGCTTCCTCCTAAAACTCATATACTCAGGTTATGAAATTACTCAGTTTTGTTCCTTGTTAAGCCCAAAGCAGGGAAAAATTCCAGTTGCTACCTCTGTGGTTTCGCTACTAGTGGGGTTTTTGGTTCTTTCTTTCTTTTTCCCCCCACCCACCTCGTTTTTTGCCTCTTTGGCACGAGGCAGTCATTAGAATCAGTGTTTATTAATTTGTCAGCTTTATCAGGAGCAGGGATTAGAGAAAGAAACACTAGATTCACTTCTGTAGTACAATTAGAATGAGTATTTTAGTGATTTCCATTGCAGTTTAAATACATTTGGTAAGTGATAGGTGCTTGCCATATTCTCCAGAACTGTTCTAAAAGTCCTCTCCAACCGTAAGAATTTTACTTCCTGAACTTCTTCTCTCCTTTAATTATACAGTTTTGAACCAATGAATAATTCCCTTTTTTTCTACTAACGTTTCTACTGACTACTATATCGAATTATGTAAGATTTTCAGTAGAGCTGTGGATTTTTCAGAGTTCTATTTTATTAAAAAGTGATTTATTAAATAAAAGAATATACAGGTTCACTTACATTCAGCTCTAAAACTATTCCAAGGCAATCATACACTAATGATACACCAGTCGCCACAGCAATGATAACTACTGTCACAACAATATGGAAAACTGTTGAGAGGTTCCCATGGAAAAACACATTGGCAATCACCTGAAAGAGAACCACAGTTTTAAATCTTGATTTTGCTCTTTATGTTTATTCCAAATCATCTAACTTTAGGAAACTGAAAGAATGGGTGAGAACACACTGACACAACTTTACCTATCCTGCTTCAAGAAAACAACTTCATTTGCTTCCAAAATACTAAAACTGCAGAAAACTTGCAAGACTGGCCTAGTTATACCTGTGGGATTTAGGGTGTACTTACTTTCTTCTCATTTGCCCACTACAGAAGAAAACCCACTTGCAATTAGTTATTGAACAGATGAATTCATCTGTATTCAGATGCAGATATTTTCACAAAGCAAAGCTACGAAGCATGATAAATATGCTATTTTTGTCTATTTACAACATAATAAAAACAGTGGCATTTATGCCAAACCTGGAATTTTAAGCAGTCCTCATATTATTAATTATTAATATAATATTGGATAATGTTACAATAAATGTAATACATTATATTGCCAGAATCTAAACAGTACAATTAGTACCTCACACGCACTGCATGCAGCAGGGTAGGATATGCTGATATTTATTACAGATCAACCATTGACTTCAGCTACAATATTTATTAATAATGTTCAAGTATTATTAGTATATATCAACATGGTTAAAGGGAGAATGTAATAAATTCTTACCTCTCTGGTCACAAAACATTCAAGGGGGAAGGTCAGAATTACAGTAACTCCGTAACAAAACCTTCCAAATGTAGCAAGGTTGTCATCTCTACAGTAGTTTTCAAATATATCTCCTGAGGCATAGCAGAACATCAATTAGTTTGAACTTCATTTGCTTACTTGCAAATTGAAGTGTAAGTTACTGGAGTTACTGTAGCAATTGAGACTTTCTGATCCCCTCTCCTAACACGTATCAAGAATCTTTAATTACAGTCACAAGTTACACGCAGAAGGAACTTTCACCTTATCCTACTAGAGCAGTGTTTTTATTTCAAGTAGCATTTATCTTTCAAAAATACTTTAACATATACACATTAGAGTATGTCATCTGTTATCTTCTCCTCAGCACAGATTTTGTACAAGATGCTGGTCTTTGTTCGAATAAACCTGTGACAGATTCAGAAAGTAAGTTTCTATAGAGATACATTGCCTTTAAAAATGTAGTTCCTAGAACAACAACAATTACACAAGGAAGATTAGGGATTTACGTTTGGCAAACTGCATCCCCTGATAGTATCTAATTATAGCTGGTAAACCACAGTGAAAAATTTCAAATATTCTGACCCTGAAACCCATTATAACCATATGGATTATTACCTAGCAAATCTATTTAACAACAAAAGCATTGCTAGAAAATTCAAATCATAATCTTGCTTAGTGTTTTCCACAAAGCATCTAAAATAATGATCTCTGAGGCACAGGAGACAGTGATCAGGTGATCTATCAGGTCTTTTCTACCTGATTACTATCTTATGATTTCCTACTTGTTAGGACCACAATGGCACTAAAGAAGCAATAAGGTGTACTTCAGAGAAAATAGCCAGAAGATTTTGATGGGAGACAGAAAGTAAGATGGAACCTGCTTACAGCAAAGTCATATGCTGAAGGATAGTTGAAGTCAGAGCTCTCAAAGTGTAAATTGGCTGAGATATTTCAAGCATAGTCTAGCTACAGCTGCATTTAGGATAAGAAGTTATTCTGCATAAACAGCACTGGAGGCAAGAAAAAAGGACAGATCAACTGGTAACCCTCATCCTACAATTTCTCTGTTCTCAAGTACATGCTGCTGCTCATCAGGAATGGAAAAAGCTTGGAAGCCTTCTCCTACAATTTGAAACAGAACTATTAACTAACATAAAATCTGCTTGTTTATGAAACGTGTACTTTTACTGAAGAAATTTATGCCTTGTTCTTTTCAAAGCACCTTTTCCACATCAACAAAATGTTGTTAAATAGCATGATGTAACATTTATATTATTTATACTTATATAAATGTATATAATCAATATACACACTGAGGTGACAGGAGGATTAGTTACATCAGAACAGTTATTGTAAAGATAGGAAATTATCTCAGAGCCAGACCTAGGATGCTATATTAGCATGGATAGGAAAGATACAGGAGAATGTACAGAAACCTATCAGGCACCCTGTAGAAAAATCAAGGCAACTTTTGTCCTTGCTGCTCTCTGCTAGCGGACCATGTGGCTAAACTGTACATGTTTAGTCCTCAGAAGTATTTTATTTATGGAAATATTCAAAAGAGACTTTCTCTGATGAGGCTTGCACTTAGGAATCTGACACCTGCTAGCATGTAGCTGACATCTTTGAATCCTGTTTTGCTTCTTGGGTTGCTACAAGGAACATCCAAACTATTTCTGTTAAAACATTACATGACTTTAGCATTTTTAAAATTACTAAGACATTAGCAGCAGAAGTCAGACAGAAGTGTGGCAGGAAAGGACTACAGGCAGCACCAAAACGGAGGAATTGAGTAGTTTACCTTCTGCGTATCCTGTAAAAGTCATATATCCACATGCAGCAAACACTACACTGATAACAAAAGCGAGTGAGACAGACACATGTGTGACTCGAGACCAGTTCTTTACTGTAGGTTCTTCCAAAGATCCATATATTAAAAAGCTGTTATGATTGCAGATGAATGCTGAAACACACATGACATTTCAAGCAAATGTATGAATTCATGCTTTTACGCATATAAACTGAATTCACATGGTGTATATTCCAAGGTATGAGACAGCACAGTTTGGATCCACTCAGTATTAAATATAAACATTAAATGTGCAATGACTGGCAAAGATGAGTGGCTTGAACTTTTACTTACTTCTTTGATTTGATTAAGGTTTATATTCCTCTAAAGATGATTCTGATTACAGAACCCTAAAATGCCATGCTGCTTCCCACCCTCTACACCTTCATTCCACCTCTGTCTTCCTGCTCTTCTTTTGCTTAAGAACCCAACAGTAGGTTTTCTTATAGATTTTATTTTTTTAAAATCCACAGGGCAATTTTCTACTTTCAGACTTACAAAGATGATTAAGGGATTAGAGCACCTCCCTTATGAGGAAAGGCTAAGAGAGCTAGGACTCTTCGGCCTGGAGAACAGAAGGCTGAGGGGAGACCTTATTAATGCTTAGAAGTATCTGAAGGGTGGGTTCAAGGAGGATGGAGCCAGACTCTTTTCAGTGGTTCCCAGTGACAGGACGAGGGGCAACAGGCACAAGCTGGAACATAGGAAGTTCCATTCAAATATGAGAAAAACTTCTTTATAGTGGGGGTGACAGAGCATTGGAACAGGCTGCCCAGGGACGTTGTGGAGTCCCCTTCTCTGGAGACCTTCAAGACCCTCCTGAATGCAGTCCTGAGTAATGTGTTCTGGTCAATCCTGCTTTAGCAGGGGAGTTGGACTAGAGGTCCCTTCCAACTCTGACAATTCCGTGATTCTGTGACTTCCTTCCATTTCAGGTAGCAGCAAGCACTGGGAGGCCTCAGATTATCACAACATTAACAAATAAAATACCAGATCCTCCAGGCAGAAAGAGATTTTAGAATGAGGATCATGGCAGTGAGTTGAGACTCACCTGAATGGTTTGTTGCAAGAAAAGGGAAGAAACAGGTACTCTCTGGCAAGCGTATGTATTGCAGTCTAAGATTTCTCTGTTAGAGGTTATCGAGAGAACACAGAATGATCACAGCTTCCTCAGTTTATCATTAGAGTAACTCTACTGGTACAGGTGTTTCAAGACAACCTGGACAGCTGAGCTGGATTCACATGATACCGCTGTCTCTGCTACAGTGGCAATAGCCTCTAGTTCCAGATGGGCAATAAATGGGGATAATGTCTTAAACCATAACAACTAAATTCACCTATGGATAACTCAAAATCAACTTCACTATTTTTCTAAGCCAGCTTAACATGAATTTTAAAAAATACAATTAAAAATATGTAATTTCTAGGTCCAAAATATTAAATGAATTAATTCCTTACAGTTAATCTGAATATTGAAAATACAGAAAAAATTACTTACCAAATGACATCACCCCAACAGCTTGTACTGCATTTGCTTTTGCAAATATCCATGCATTTTCTGATTTGGGTCTAAAACAGACATTTGTTTTAATAGATTATTCTCTTTTCAATGATCAATTTAAACTACTAATAATTTACATTACTATGCTGTAATACAGAACTGCTATTCAGATCTCCAGAACTCTCTGAAGTAGGCTAGAGTGTTCATCAACAATAAGCTGAAACTAGGGAGATACCCTTCTCACCTCCTTTGTTTTGATTAAAGTATTTCTGTAAACAATTTTTACAGCCAAAAATGTCAACCTGTTTCAGTGACCAGTTTTGTAAATAAACTTTTCAAGTTGTTACATACCAAGGAACAGCAACAGGGAAACTAAAAGCTGTTACTGATTCTGACTAAGGTTATCTCAACCCAAAATCTCTTCTGACTATTTAGAGGCAATTTCTTCCTTTGAATTTGCACATGCAACCCATGGAGTCTAGAGATACTTTTTTTCTAGGCTACAAATCAAGTTAGGCGGTTTGTCTTTCTTTACGCTTGTTCGAACTAGTAAAGGGATTAATCAAGTTCCCAAAGGAGTGATAAAATAAAGTAGAAGAGCATATATGGAGAGTTTTATAATCAGGCAAGAATCTAATATCCCCCACACACGCTTCTCTAAGATATGCCCAACATTTGGACCTGTAGTAATTGTAATTCTTAAAGGAGAACCACAGAAAACCATCAGCAATCTTTATTAAAATCAATTTGATGCATAAACTTGCTGTCTGAATAAGGAGTCAAAATGAAGCTAAGGGGAAGGACACAAAACATCTTCTTCCACAACTACAATTTGCTAAAAACAAACAAAATTCATGTGCCAGTTGAACATTATACTTGTAATAGCAAAGTACAGACAAAGCAAAAGTACAGAGAGCTTGCCCTTAAAACGTTGGCTGCTGCTAGTTTCACTCTGTTTTTATTTAGAAGGAAAGCTGCTGCCACCTGAGGCCTTAGCTGCTATTTTACTACTGCCCTAGAGAGCAGTAAGACACACCAGCTCTGTGAAGGTAACAAGCAGCTTTGTCTCTGGGAGCTTTGTTTCTCCCTCTATCTGGTGATAACTAGCTGTTTTTGACAGCCATAGTGGCATATGCTATGCCAGCTTTCATTGCTTTCAAATATTTAAATCACACCCCCATCCCCCCCAAGACAAAAAAATAAAAAAAAAAAGACAGAAAAGATTTTGCTGTTTCCCCTTCCAGAACTCATATCTTACAGTTTCTTGAGAGCTTAAGTAGTCAATCTTTCATTTTCACATTAAAACCCCCCCAGATTTACACTACCCAATGCATATTCAGTTCAGATGTAGAGCACCTTTTCAACTCTTAAGCTGTGGCTGCTATGCTTTGCTGTGAAGCAAATAGAACTTCAGTATCAAAATCAAGTTCGGTTTTTTGTCCTTACACACAGTATGTTGTCTTGACTACTGTAACATACTGCCTCTAGTCCTAAGCAGCTGAATATGGCCCTCCTCAAACATTCTCATACTCAGCATATAGACATAATAAATACTATGGATGAAATAAGAGATATCTGGCATTTGTCTTGTGACAGGAGTTTCGACTCACTACAGCTGCTGTAGTTCCTCACGTAGAGTAGCCTCCCTTAACCTGATGTCACTGATTTCAAACCACTAGAGACGTCTGTGGACAATTCATATGCATAATTTTGAATGTATTATTTTTCAGGGAAACATTCACATCTAAATGGAAAAAAAATAAATCAGTAATCTTCCAAAAGAAAAACAGAATATAGAAAGCTAACATCACAACTGTTCCACTCCATGACCACTAGAGGTCAGCTTCGATAGCAAATATACAGAAGGAAAATTGATTATCCAACAACAGAACCTGTGAAAGCCTTCTTACCCCCTTTTCTCTTAATAACTGACAGACTATCTAGTACCCTATAAAGCAAAATATTTTTAAAACGCATAAAGAATGCTTTTGTCTGAAATGTTTAACTTCTGTGAAAATGTTACATTCTGTGCAACAGTATATTATGAACTCCTATAAATAGGTATTTAAAAAATGGAATGCAGAAAGCAGGTGAATTTCAGTTGAATTTCATTTCGTTTTGAATAAACTAGCCAAATAATCAATTTAAAAAAAAAAAAGTCACATGAGCTAGTCTTCCCTCAGCACAGTGTTTGCATATTGCTCACACAAGCTACACAACAAAATATAGCTTTGCTTTATGGATAAACGGTAAATCAGATTATGAGTATTTTGGGGGAGAAAAAAATCAAAAGAACAAAATCCTGCTTATTTAGCAGCATAAGAAGATAAGTTCTTTCTATCCTAGTTCAGTATGGAAGAAGAATTTCAGATTCATGATTTAAACGCTACCAGCAGATTGCCACGTCTTACAATGCACGTTGGTACAGGTGACGTATGCAACAGTATAGGACTATTTCTCACAGTAAGTCACACACTGCTGGATGGGGTTTGAAAAACCTTTTCATACCTTGGATATTAAGGAATCTCACACAGATGTGATATGTAAACTAAGAAGCAAAAGCAACACAATAAGAAATTACATTTCCCAGCATTTAGAACTAAGAGTTAACAGCTCTAGAGTTCCTACCATATCAACAACAAATCACCCCCAAGTCCAGTCTGCAGGACATGTATGTCTGCAGGACTTACGCAAAGCTGCTGGAAAAGGGTGCAAGTGATGTGCAAGTGTCTATATAACATAAGACAGATTGGGAAAGAGAAAACCACATCTGGAAACAGTAGCTGTTAGTTATGGAAGATCCATCCAGCAAATAACCACTTACCGTGACTCACAAGGCAAAGAGAACCTAATGGAAATGTCAAGTGTCAAGGTAAACACACATACATTCCTATAAATCTGTGTAAATTCCATGTGTGCAAGCAGGTACATACACAGGCCAAAAGAGTCTATCAGAAGAATACTAGGTAGCAGTATACTAGCTTTTGCTTTTTCAATCCTGCTGCTAGTATTCAAGACATTTGGTTTTCTTCATGTTTTGTTTTGAGAATAGCCTTTGTTCTGGCCAGTTTGACCTACACTCCTCTTAAGAATTGTTAGAGGAAGATTTTAACTGCTGCTCATACAAGACTAGCAGTAGCTGTGAATATCCATGAAAGACAAGACCACACTCCTCACTCGGTGTATAAAAACCCAGGCTATGCCTGCATAAACAAAGTTTTTTCATGCTGGGATGGAGAAGCAGTTAGATGAAACACAATGAAAGTTACCAGAAGAAATACATTAGCGATAATAAATATATTTGCTGAGAGCTGTACTCCTTATGTAGTACAAGTAGAAGTATAGTAGAATATAGTATAGTAGAAGTTGTAACACATAGCAAAAGCTGAGAGGTAATGTAACTGTGATTCTTGGAAGTAAAATAATAAAAGATCAAACAAAGGACATCCCAGACTGGAAGAACTCTCAGCTGAAAGTAAGATAGCAGCAAGACAGAATGACAATAAGATCTGTCTATAGGAAGGTAATGAAAACTAGTGAGGAAGAAAGCCTAGAAATTAAGACTCTACTTAGTCTTTAGTACACTTAAGGGAAAGGATAGCATACTAAACACACTAGTGAGTTTTAAAAGGTTTTGATAATATCTTGTGTTTATCTGCGTAAGAACAGGGAAAGCCGAAAAACAAATGAACCAGGCAAAGGTTGATACCTCCTAACAGGGTAAAAGGCATTTCATGTCCAGATCATGAGTTAGAGTTGGGCAAAATTTGTTTGGCAGTCTTAATCAGCAGATCTCCTACTTCTTGAAAAACATTTACAGTATAATATTCCCCATCTTGAACTCCCAGCTTTGCTAAAGTCTTTTCTGTCATTTACATCGAAATGCTGACAAATATAATAAAGCAGCAGAGTACAACAGAAGCAAAAGATCTTTAAGGAGGGCAAGAGAAACACATGCCCCTGATCTCAACCAGCTTGCAGGTATGAAACACTGACTTAAAAAAAAAGTTAATTTCTAGAGAGGAAGAAAAGTCATATGTTTGACAGCAGAGCTACATGTTGGAATGAGACAACTTTCACTGTTTGAGACTGAAGATCAGTGACAGACCACCAAGTTTAGGTGCAATCCAGCAGTTATCAAAATCATCCAAGAACACATCGCCAAGTAATTCTGGTTTAATCCAATGACGTAGACATTTAGGAAATTAAAGTTTCAATTCAATTATATTCTAAGGCAAAATACCTTTTTAGGTTTTTTTTGTTTAAATTTAAAAATTTTAAAGATACTGAAAAAGTTTATAGATACTGAATATAACTTAATATAATGGAAAGAAAATGAGAAATTCTCAGATCAGCTTCGAATTTTATATTAATCACAGTCACCTTGGTTGCTAAAGAACACAGACAAGGCAAAGCTATGTCAGTCCCACTTAGTTACAGTTCCTTTAACACCTCTTTCTTCCTTAATAAATTACTCAGAAGCTCTGTAAATATACGGTAGCTTATTTTCTTTGTTAATTTCTTCACACGTTAAAGTTTATGTTTGCGTATTATTGGATTATTTATATAAAGGAAATAATCAACTTTCAGGTTATTTTCCTGAACACTTGGTGTTTCGTCCCTCTCATCAGCTGCCAGTTGAGTAATTCTCACATCCTATTTAAGTTGCAGATGCTCTTTAAATTTTTTCCTAGAGATTTATGTATTGTGCAGACACTGACATCGTGACACTCTTTCCAGAAGAGCTCCAAATTAAAATGATCCCTCTTTATAAGCTACATAAAATAGTCCTTTTTACAGCAAGGAATGTTAGTTTTAGCTGTGAAGAGTAAAGTTAGTTTATGCAGTATTAGCATACAATACATTTACAGTTTGGCATAATTCTAAACCATCATTTTTGATCACATTACAAAAATGCCCAGCAAGTAGAAATAAAGTAAAGAATGGATCATTGACATGTATTTTTATCCAACATCTTAAATTATTGAGAGTAAACACTAAGCCCAGGACACTAGATTGTATGGATTACACTAATCAGAAGCAAAACTGAAAAGGAACAAAAAAAAAAAAAAAAAAAAAAAAAAAAATCCTCAGTTTCATATTTGTAATAATAGGAAATAAATTAAACCAAGTAATCTCTCATTACATTACTTTTTTTTCCTGAAAATGAAAAAGACAGTAACACTTCTATAATGTCTCTGGACAACCTGCTTCCACTATAAAATAAAATACAATAAAATACTAAAAATGCAACACTCTAAAGACCTGGAATTGTGGCTTTTCAGCCTACAATTTCATGCACATCAAATGATTAAAAACAGTAATAATATTGTTGTTTTGCTGATGGTCTAACACATCGCAGATGGTTTCTGTGAAAGACAATACTGTTGTCCAAATGACAGATATAATTTTCAATATGGATTTCTTTTAAGCCAAAAGGCAGTTTTATCCCCAGATAATCTCCTTGTGCCTCTCAAAAGGAAGCAAACTTCCCTTTGAGAATAAGAAATATCCAAATGTAAGTAGCAAAGTATCTTCCCACTCAGAAGTGGAAAGAGACCTGAACAGGATTCCAGTGGAACCTGTCCTGAGTGCAACACTTTTGAATGTATCCAGCAGTAACTTGAATAATGGAACAAAAAGTAACAAGCACCCTTAACAGAAAGTATACAATATGCAGTTAACACTAGCATGCTAGAGAACAGGGTGAAAAATCCTAAATATGGTGGTAAAGGGAGAAATCATCTGATAAAGAAGTATTCACTTCTGTAATGACAAATTCTCAGTTATGCAGGACCAAAAAAGGCTTTGTAAGACCAGGGTGGGGAGAATAAGCTAAAAAACACCCAAACTTCATGAGAATGGAGTGAAAGAAAGGAAAATTGCCAGCTCACAGTTTTGCAGAGAAGGGCCAGCTGCTTCTATTAGACATCCACCACCTGAAGCTATTTTCCAGAGGCAAACATCAAACTACATTACATGAACAGGAGTGTGGCAATCCCCAAAAGAAAGGGATCTCACAACAATTTGCATGTAAGATCTTTCTTTGCTTCTCAATGGAAATACCACAGGCAGCTGGGGCACCAGGGTATCCCTTTAATTCACAGAGAACTTACAGCAGTCATTGAGAATTATCAGTAGCACAGAAAATGACAGGAAGAGAAACAGTAAAGGAACTGTGTTTGTTTAGTCTAGAAAAAGGACCACCAAAGGGGGACAAGTCACAGCTCTTTACAGTTGTTCTTTAAGTGTGTGAAAAAGAATGAACAGTTTGATGTCCATCTCCACTGTGGTTCAGCCAAAAGCCAAACAACATGAAATGCAGTAAAAGAGATATAGGATACACATCTAGGAAGAATTTGCAAGAAAAGCCTTGCTAAGAACTGGAATGGGAAACTGTGGAATTGCCAAGAACAAAGTAGACAATCATCCGTCATCAACGACAGGCATACAATCAGTTCTGCCATGTGACAGTAGTAGGGATTAAATATTCTCTCTTGGCCCCACCAAGTCTTATCTAGGTTTGTACAAACTGTATTCCTGCATGACAGATCCAAGGACTGTGTTTCATAACCATGATTTTTTAAAATCCCTCTGAAATATCGAACTTTAATATGGATTCCCAGGAAATGCATTATTACTTGTTTCACTTGTTAAAATACTATGATGGGACCATATTAAAATATACTAGTGTCCTTTATTCTCACTGCAAAAAAGAAAAGAGATGGTATACCATCACACTATTAACAAAACATTAGAAGAAGGTTTTAATAAATAAAGTATATCTCCATTTCTATTTGTATAATACAAATAGTGAAAATAGACATCAATAGAATGTTTGTAAGGAAAAAAAAATTTGATTAACAGCTTATCAGCTTGCTAAGTGCATTTCTGAAAACAGTAAGTGTGAAGGCAAAAATGGCAATCTTAGAAAAACTAAAAAGTAAAACCCCAAAACCTCAATACCCAGCATTACTTATCATAAGAAAATATAAAGCCACACATTCCATATTTTTCAGTCTCACAACTGTTGAGAATAAATGTTACCATAGTAACAAGGTCATCAGTAACCATTATATATAGCTTCTTCCATTTTTGACAGGGGATTTTGCAATTACCCTTTCAAACACTCCTTTAACACACAGTATAGAAAACATGCTGCTTCAGAAAGACAGTGGGAAGAGGAAGTCCCACACTGTTCCAAGAGCATCATTTTTATAGATGACAGACAACATCATCTGGTACAACTTTAGAAGCTGCTATTCTAGCGATCTTTCTAGCATTAAAGATGAATGCTCTGTCATTAACCCATGTTTCACAGCAATAAGACAAATGAACAATTATGCGTAACACAGCTGAAACAATCATGGTGGAAGAATCCAATTCCTATAGGAACATTAGAAATACTGTATAAGACTATTCCCATAAATAAAAGCATATTCAGAAATTGAGTTTGTCGTCTTTATTAATATATCTTCACATTTAAAGGATAAGGAAAAAGGAATAAAATAGACCTTCTAGGCCATAAAGGAAAGGTACACATTCTTACACATTTCTTCACACAACACATTCTTACAATATAATTATAAAATATTGCTATAACATTTATTGGCGTCAACTAAATTGTCTAGAATACTCCAATGTTAAATATTGGTTTCAGAGTATGAGTGCTGGAAAACAGTTTTGAATCCTTACATTGCTGCTTTTTCAAATGACAGAATAAAGTTTTATTCTTTTATTGCTTTTCATTATTTGTATTCTATTTTTATTATGAAATCATTATATTTGCTAAGATGGTATCTATTTTAAGATTGCAAATACAGGCCATCTGACAATAATGGACAAAATTAAAAACTTCTCAAATGACAGACAACCTCATATGTGCATTCAGGAGACACCTGCTATTAGCCATATCACCTGCAATTTCCAATTAATCTGTAGTTTTTTGAGACTTTTTCTAACTTTGCTCATTTGCAATAAAAGAAAAAAAAAAGATGCAGGATGTCTTAGCAGTTTTTTTACTGCTATTACTATTTATTTTTTCAATTAGCTCTCTCCCAGAACAGTCATGTTCCAAAACTATGCAGATATATACTACGTAATAATAAAATAACAGACTACATATGATCAAAGCTTCATTTTGTGACAAGTGTAAGAATACTTACACTTGTGGACTGAATGTTACTGTTCTCACCATCACAATAACCAGGATGACAATGGTTAAAATCAGAGAAATAAGGGATACCTGTAAACGTAAAAACATGGCTTAGGTCAGTAAGCTGCTGAAAGGTTGTCCTCTTAGCAGAATAGTGTACTTAAAAATAAAAATTAGCAAGTATGTAAAGTTCTAAATGCCACATGCCAATTATCTATAATTAGAAATTCTGTCTTATATAATAATCTTTTAATTTGTTAGTCTTTTTGAGTAACTAGCCAATTGCAACTATTTGTATAATTTTAATTCCCCTTTAAACATTTCTAATCAATAGTGCTCAGAATTTCCAAGATCAGGGCTGCATCATCAAGATTTGAGTGTTACTAGCAGTAGATGGAAAAATTCCAGCAATTCATATGGCGACTAAAGTTTTGCTCAAACTATTCCAAGTTTTCTGATGTTTCTCAGAACAGAAGACAGTTTGAACTTCTAAAATATTTAACATGCTCTGGCTGGATGTTACTGAGTTCGAAGACATGAAGTTATGACTGGCACTTATTTTCTAATGGCATACAGGAAAGTGAACCAAAAACCAGCTGCTATTCTGATTTACCTTTCCCAGTTTTGCTATGTCTCGATACAAAGATAAAGGCAAGGTAAAGATGATGGTGGTAAGAAGAATTATAAAGTGACGGTCAATAAGCACGTTATCTGGCGTAACTAAAGCAAAAAAAAAAAAAAGAAAATAATTATTTCTCTAAGAGACTGGCATGAAGAACAGATTAGATAAATTTGAAAGGCTAAGAGTTACAAATTTTGATGTTGACAAGCCTTTTATACCCTTTATCCAAGCTAAGTAACACTGAAATAAAGACTAGGTATTAAATAACTTTGAAGAAACCATATGCAGAATCACAAGAATCCTGCAAATTTAAACCAAATGCATAATATACAGAATATATTACATAAAAATCTGGAAGTCTGGTGTTTCTACGCATAAATTAGTATTACTTTTTTTCATTATGCTTGGGCCAGCATTGGCAGACTGCAAGTAAAATATTCTACTACTACTTTCTGCCATTTACTCTTGAGGATTTTTTGACACTGTGTGTTGACATCAATTACTGTGCTGTTGAAGATAAGCAAATTTGTAAAGAATAATCCTCAAGCAAGTTAATTTTGAGGGGTTTTTGAGCACCTCCTTTCTTGCTGTCAGCTGCCTTCCACTTGCAAAACAGAGATTACCATGTGAAGGAACACCTATGTTATAATATTCCCTGCAATCAATGGGATCTGTTTGTATAACTGGTGTTTTATTTTCAAATCAATGATAGATTAAATAAAACATAACTCAGTTTCAGTCAAGCTACCATGAATGCTTGATGAATAATTATGGCTGGAAAGTGACAGGCAATTGAGAGGGAAAGTCTGTGTTCAGTTCCCTCTATTCTTTGGTAGATTATAATGCTTTCCCACCTCTTTTCAGGCAGGTGTTCTACCAGCCAGGTCAAAGACGTGCCATGCAGAGGGTTCCTCCTATTACATAAGCATTACCACGTATAAGTGATTAGATATTCACTGTCACTATCAACTTGATCAGGTATTCACAGAAGAACAGTGTGTCAAACTGCATCCACAAGTTGCAGGCTTCACCTCCTGAAAATTACAGACCTCCAACAGAGATCAAACAGTTCATATAAATACTAATTTCTCCTTCATTGCAGACCTGTTCTCTTTAGTAAAATTTGACAGTGAAGAATGTTTTAACTTAGCTATGTGCCTTAGCACAAAGCCAGCAAATGTGCACAGAAATTGTCCCACTGATTCTGCTGTAAAAACTTACAGCACAGAAAGGCTAACAAGCACATGAGTTAAAATCTGCAAATACCACATCTGGTTTTGCAGTGAGTAAGAGAACTGAAAGTTACATTTGCAGTTCGTGACCAACTATTATAGATGTGCTTCAGTAAGCATTAAAGCCATTTGCAAGTCATCCACAGTTATTCACCAGAAAATGTGCAGTTTCAGTATTCAAATGATTATTATAGCAAGTATCTAAAAAGATGACAAAATATGGTGACCTTATAAATATGCTACTGTGGAAGACTCCTTCTCTTTGCTTAGTATTTCATTGAAGCACGTGGTCTGCGCACCAACACTGAGACTAATGATAATCAAAGACTAGGATTCATAGTTTTTATTTCAGAAAGACTTAAAAAAAACCCCACCAAAACCCCAGCACAAAACACCACTCATACAAATATGCTTCAAGTTCTTAACTTGTACTATATTTAAAAGTAATTCAGAAGCAAAGTAACAGTAGGACTTCAGACTGACACAGGATGCTAACCCCTAAATAGTTATGCTACATTCCTATCCAATACATTTTCCCCATTATGAATCTTTTAAATGCATCTTACCTCCAGGAATTCTCTGAAAAACTTTAGTTAAAGTGTCTCCTGTTATTATGTTGTAACTAATCATAGCTTAAAGAAAATAAATATTTTTGTTAGTACATATCAACTATGAAATATATGATAAACATTTCATATACATATTTTGTAGACAACAAGATAACATGCCACTATCTGCCTGGCACGAACAACTTCTAAGTTTCATGTTTAAAACAAAATAAAACAGTCTTTAATGTTCATCTTTCTTTTTATCTTTTTTTTTTTTTTTTTAACCAGGTATAATCTAAGCAAGAATACGGTTTAGTAAGTATAGCCATTGTGCTGTCTGTCCATATAAACTTACTTCAGAAAAGGGGAAACAGGCTTTTAGAAACTGTTTATTTCTAACAGTAATTCTTCAACAGTTTATTTTCAAACTCTTGTTTCTAATTAGTAAAGTTCCTGTGTTAGTCTAATAACCAGTCCTGAAATGAAATGCAAAGGACATCCTAGTTAATGTAAAAAGTCAGTAAAATCTTTAAACCGTAAGAAAGGAGGAGAAAGTAGTTGAAGACACGAGATATGGACTTCCAGTCCTTCTTCTCATTAATAAGAACTGGGGCCTCAACATTCCTATTTCATTCTTATTCTACTCCAGACGTGTATATGTGTATACATACATGCAAAATATATTTATATACTCATGTGGTGTTCACCATTTAGACAGCATACATACAGGTGCTGACCTTAACATAAATAACATCATAAATGTTCACTGTTGCAAAATCATAAGTGATAACACCACTCACAGAAATAAATGCAAACACGTACATGTGCATAACTTGCTCATGGCAAGGACTGAGATCTTTACAATTTTTTTCCACAGTCTCTATGAAGTAATAATTATACCCTTTTAAGTCAACGTGTAACATTGTTGCCTGCAGTAAGAATAAGTCGAGACCCTTAAAAATCTGAGCTGCCTGTGATTAATTCAGCCCATTTGGTATAAGGCTGAATTAATGCTTTTGAAAAGCGATGACATAATATTCAAGCAAGATCTGATCAGTGGCTTCTCCAATGACAGCAATACCACATATTTGGAAGAACATTAATTCAATTTATTCCTAAAGTCTTATTTTCCTTTTGTTTCAGGCACATCAAATTTGTGCTCTGTTACTCTTTCTAGAACGGAATCTCTTCTTTGCTATTTCTCATCGCTACTTTTGTCATTAATTATTAAATGTGATCATGAATTTCCCTGCTATTACATTTCAGTTCATTTCTATTATTCTGGTCCTCCAATTCATTGACTTCTTCTTCCTCAGTCATTCTTCAGAACACACCAAGTAATTTGTTGTTTTTTTTATAGGAAAGAGGCATATAAAGTATATTCTTTACAGAGTTCTTTATATTTAAGTAGTGAAAGAATAAAACAATGTGAAAAAGCTACTTACTTATAAAACTTAAAAATTTGTATTTTACATGATCTTACCAATAAATGGATACAAAAATTGAAGAGTTGAAAGAATTAGATAGCCTACAAGACCATATGTTTTTCTGACCAGCTCTTGATAGGTGTTGGTACTGGAGAGATTTCCTCCTTTGATCAGTAATATAATGGAATAATCTGTTAAAATATCAAATTACTGTTAAAGATAGTATGAACCAACTTGTGGTTGGTTAATGCTCATCTTTTTCATTCCTTTAAAAAAAAAAAAAAGTTTGTAAGAAAGAAAATAGTAGCAGTGGGAAGAGCAGGCATGAGAAATCTTGTAAAGCATCTCAATTCACCAAAACCAGTTTTAAGCTCATATTTCCTCATTAGGAACAGCAGAAACAGAATAATTTTCATTGGTCTTCAGTATAGTCAAGGGGAACAAGAACTGTCATGAGCACCAAAAAAGGAAAATTCAATTAATAATGCAGAGGGGTCCTGAATGGAGCATCTGATTATATGCTGAAAGCTGGTAAAACACGAGAACTGCCTGTGTCACGGTGCTAGAACTCTCAATTGCTATACTCTGCTATTTAGCTAAGTTAGAGAAAAATAAGACCTCATTAGTATTTAATATTTTCTCCATTTACAATAAAAATATTTCAAACATTTTTATTGGATACTTTTAAAATAAAACATGGGTGAAATGTGCATTATCTGGAAAATCATGAATCAATGTGGTTTGAGACAGAGCCGATGACACATGCAGAATTATTCCCAGCTTGAACCTAAACATTTTATGAAGAACAGTCCAAAACATTGCTGTTATGCCAAGCTATGCTTTAGTAGTCATTTGAGCACCATGGGATTTTCCAGTCCAGATTAGTTCCAGTACAGAATTTATTACCTTAGTGCAGATGTCTTGGCAGATAGTAGCTAGACCTTGCCTATTCCTCATCTGGCTTTCACTTAGCTGGTAGTCTATGCTGTGATAGGAACAGTTCCTTTTTGTGAACAGTATTGGTGTTATTATCTTCTGTGGATGACTAAAATGATGAAATGTTCACAGTCTTTAGAAAGGAGATTTCTACCGTTTGTTAATACGAAAGCTAATCCAGAGATTCCCATAAGCACACACAATTCTTACACAATATATACTCACTCAAACTGTAATTGGGAGCAGACAAAAACAGAAATACAGAATTGTTCATTATCAATTACATTGCATACTGAGCTGATCTCGCACAAGAAATACTGTCTTTGTTGCAAGGAATCTTAGACCCATAAAACTTGAAAAGGATTTATAGTTCAACAACCTAAAATTGGGTGTAGTCCTAGACTGACAGAGAAACACAATGTAACTAAAAAACATCCCCCAAAATGAAATATGGTGAAATTTGCTAAGTTACAGCTATTTGTTAATTTTTCACAAAAAGCTATGGAAAATAAATGTTAATGTTAAATTCTTAGCCCGTACTTTAAATGCTACAAGTCAAAAAAGCTGTAACTATAGTTATAATTTGCTTGTGCAAGATATATTGAATCACATCTTAAACATAATAAAATACAAAGTTTAATTCACAAGTTCTGGGCCTACAGCTATAAAGTCTTCAAAATATTTAGAAATGCAAAGCACAAATTAGATTTCCTACAGAAAAGTAACTGGAATTTCTGAACTATGTTTATGATATAATTTCAATAATGTATTTTACCATCAGCTATATAGAAGAATATCCAATTGTAAGGAACACATTCCCTACATTATTTTGCTCTCCAGGCAAACCTTGATCATTTATGCAGATCCTGAAATGATATTTTAAGCAATGAAAAGCATCAACTTCTGCTCATGGTAAGGGTAACAATTTGTGCCATTCATGTTGACTTGGCTTGTAGTTATGAGGTTCAAATCCACAGAGTCTTTATGAAAATTCTCCTTTGATGCCAACTTATGTTTATTTACTATGTGATATTAGATCTTATCCCTTTCTGAAAGAAACTCCATTATTTTTTGACAAACAATAATTAAATAAAATATTCAAAATCATAGCACAACCAAAGGTTTTTGTTTTGTGGTACACTTAAGAAAAGTTACATACAACCTACTCAAGGATCAGCCTCTTAACTAGGGTTAAAACAGCGAACTAAACCAGGTGATTATGAAGCACAAATAAGAGCTATTCTTCCAAATGTCACCTTGACCTCATCTAAGAAACTAGGCTTTATCAAAATATAAAGCTGCTTTTTGTGCGTGTTTTATGTCGTACAGTATAATTCTCTACTTTTACTAATCTGCTCAAGAGATTATTGAGGTAAGGAAAAAAATCCATCCTTTCTGTTGTCATAGATATACCTGTTTAAGCTATGATTAAGCTCAAAATCAGGTAAACATTGCAAGACTAATTTTCACTTTACAATAGAAACTGCTTTTAGAGTACCTGTGATAAATGCAACCCCAAGTAAAAGCAGTACTCCTAGTGGAAAACCAGCTTCCTTCATTGAATATGGCAATCCTGTAAATAAGAAAAGAAGAGATTACAAAAAAACTTCTCCAAATACTTACTTGCTGACAACCAATATAAAAAAATACTAAGATTTTAAAAAACAATCTCCCAAATTGAACTATCATGCTTAATAACCTAATAAAGACTGTTTCGAGTGAACAAAGTGTTGCTCAGTGTAAAGCTTAGTCAGCACCTGCCCGATCAGTTCTCTCCAATTGTTATGCACAAACACAGGCTGGGCAGAGAATGGATTGAGAGCAGGGGGCCTACAAGAAAGCTGGGGAGGGACTTTTTACAAGGGCATGTAATGATAGGACAAGGGGTAATGGCTTCAAAGTGGAAGAGGGTAGATTTAGATTAGATATTACGAAGAAATTTTTCACTGTGAGGGTGGTAAAGCACTGTCCCAGGCTGCCCAGGGAAATTGTGGGTGCCCCATCCCTGGAAGTGTCCAAGGCCAGACTGGATGGGGCTTTGAGCAACCTGCTCAAGTGAGGTGTCCCTGCCCATGGCAGGGGCATTGGAACTTGATGATCTTTAAGGTCCCTTCCAACCCAAACCATTCTATGATTATAGCAAAAGAGGCTGCAGGATATTTAACACTGAGATGTGATCTGTGCTGACAGCTTTGCATTTTCACATAATAAGCAAGTAAACCTAGAGAAAAATCTTTAGGAACATCAGAAGAAAGTAAGAACACAGTGTTATTGTCCAAAGCGGATAGTCATGCGTGTATAAACCAGGCTGAACACAGGATACTAAAGAAAAGTATGCTCACCTATGATGCCTGATCCTATGATAGAGTTGATAATGTTAAAACCAGCTGAAGCCAGGTTACTCTTTCTTCCTTTATTCCTGGGCTTACTAACGAGGGCTGTTTTGTCATCTGTTTCTACCTATTTAAAGAAGACAATGATAACATTATGCATGAGAAAAGTAGGTGAGAACGAGGATTTCACACATACTTAATATAGCCCATTCAAGATTAAAAAATTAAAAAGACTCAGATTGTAGAGGTATTTTGATAACTAAATCCCATTTTTTGCAGTGAGAAATCAAAGGGGTGTTAGGCATCTAATTCCTTTAGAAGCCTGACCCATAATCTTCTGTAATTAATTCTTCTCTGAAAAAAAAAAGCAGAGGGACATAAATCTGCATAAATTCAGAGGCAGGCTTTTAAACAAAGAGCTTTTTAGTCATGTTGCAAAAGCAGAAATGCGAATCAAGTATTTTTGAAAATATTTTGGCTAAGATGACTAGTCAGTAAAAATAGGGCCCTGAATCAAAAGAATGAAATCAATTTCAAGAGTTACTAGTAAAGTCTGCCAACATCTGAAGATGCTTTAGTTCAAGGTTTTATCTAGCATTTTAAATATTTTTGGTCATCCAATGGTTTAGTTTATGAATACTTAATAGCACTATAAAAGTTGGCTAGTTCCAGACAGTTTCTGTAGAAAGGTCTGGTACAAACCAAAGTTCAAAGCACAATCAGTAGCCAGTAGCTTCAAAAATTTAAGTACTTATCTTCAAAAAGCATTTCTACATAAGCAAGCAGTGGTCCTACTGTTAGAACACCACTCTGCTATCACAGAACATTTTAGAATCATTCATTAGAAGGCCAGTATTTTAAATGAAGTTGTGTAATTCAAAAGAGGAGGATGCATTTAATGAAGAAAATGCCCATCTGTGTTCTACAGAAGCATTCTGTACTTACCATGAAAATAAACCCACTATTTCATGGATGCAGGAGCCTATTTAACATATATAGCAGGTAGTACATACTCTGATGCTTGTCCCTAATACTCCTGGAAAAAAATTAAATGACTGATAAATCTAAATCATCTGTAGAGAGTGGTATAAACTGACAAGCATAAGAGTGCATTAAGGAGAGTTACAGAGTTAAGTGGTACCTTTAATCCTTAAGCAGTACTAACACAAGAACAGTAATACTAGCTCACATCAAAGGCCAGTATAGCCTGGTATCCCATTTCTGAGGGTGGCCATGAAAGGTGCCTAGGGAAGAATGTAAGAATGTGAATAGATAGTTAGCAAATAACTTTCCTGTTCCAGCTTTCATCAGTTTGCCTATGCCAGACTTCTCAAATTTGCCCTTTTTTGAGGCCACATATATTTTTAGCATCTACAATGTCCTGCAACAATGAGTCCCACATCTTAATTACGCATCATATGAACAGGTGATCTTCTTTGATCTGAACCTGCCATTAAGTAGCTCCACTCACTGTCCCAAAAAATCTGTGTAGCATCACAGACAACCCAACAACCACTTCCTACTTATCTTTGCCATATCATGCACACATCAGTGTACAGATGTGTGTACACATCAGTACATCAGATAGCTCTTTCTCATCTGGGCTTAACAGGCATTACATTTTATTTCATCACAGATTTGAGTAGCAGAAGCATCACTGTCATTGTCTCTTGAAATTTTAATGCTTTTTGCTACTAAGAGCACAGAGCATGTGAAATTGCACTGAACTAGAACAGTCCAGTTCCCTCTTCTTGGTTGTTACAAGAAAACAAACACAGCTCAAAGACTCTACCGTGAGCCCTGGTCCCTTCCCCACTTGAAAGAAACACATTCAACTTAGCAAACAGGACAAGAAAAGGCAACAGAAATTGACACAGGTTCAAACAGCTCCTGCATGAAGACTAGCGCTCTGGAAGATGCACTTAGACTGTGGACAAAACGCGTGAGGGACAAAATGCCTGTTGGGAGGCAGCCTTGGTAAGATACGCAACTTGGAAGGCTGCAGAAGAGGCGAAGAGGATGTGTTTGCCTCTTGCAGGGTCCTCTCCCAGGGAGAGACAGGCTGTGAGCCATCCAAGGCCACCCACTGTAGCTGATATAGCACTATTCTATGACTCTATAGTACTGACAGCGGCAGGCCCACCCGGAGACCCAGGCGCTCGAGTTCTGGTCCTTTAAGCGAGGCTGAATTTTTGCCCCAGCGAGCAGCCAGAGCACCCTTCGCTCACAGGAATAAGGCTCCCGAGTCTGCATTTTTTATCCCCTGCAGGGTACCTGTGGCTCTTTCGTCCTCATACAAGTTAGGGGAAAGTCGGAGAGAGATGAGAGAGCCGGAGCTGAAACACCGACCCTCCCGGACACCTCAGGTCGGTAAAACCGGCCGCGGCCCCCCTCGCTCCCGCCATCGACGGGCCGAGGAAGGTAAGGAGTGAGTCAGGGGAACGCCGGCGGGACTGCCGGGCCCCGGAGAGCCCGACCCCGCACCCCAACCTGCCGCCAGGGCCGATCTCAGCCTCCGTACCTGGGGAGGGGCGGCGGCTGGCGGCGGCTCCATCGCCGGCTGCTGCGGGGGAGGCGCGGCGCGTCCCTCGCAGCTCTGGTGCCTNCACCGGCCTGAGGTGCTGGGAGGAGTGTCGGGTGCCGGGGCGGGGGCTGCCCCGGGGCCGTGAGGCGGCGGCGGGTTGGGCCGGTCCGGCCTGAGGGGAGGCGGTGGCGGCCCCTCCTCCGGCCCCTCCTTCGTTTGAAACTTACCAGAAAGTAAGCGCTTCTGCCTTGGATTTATGAGACTTTTCTCTGTAGAGTGCGTAGTGAAAACTGGCTCTAATGTCACATTTGCTCATTTGTTGGTGCTTTTCGATATCAATGGTATTTACGAGGCCTCACTGCTCTAATCATTTTTTTTTTTTTTTTTTTTTTTTTTTTTCTCCTCAGGGCGGGCAAATTACTGTAAAAAGTGCAATGTCTGCAAAACGGGGATAATCATAGAACGATGTTGGTTGGAAGGGATCTTAAAGATCATGGAGTTCCAGCCCCCCTGCCATGGGCAGGGACACCTCCCACCAAACCAGGTTGCTCCAAGCCCCATCCAGCCTGGCCTTGGACACTCCCTGGGATGGGGCAGCCACAGCTTCTCTGGGCAACCTGTTCCAGTGCCTCACCACCCTCACAGTGAAAAATTTCTTCCTAATATCTAATCTAAATCTACCCTCTTCAAGGTTGAGGGTAAGTCAAAGAACATACTGAGGTTACAGTGAAAATATAGGAAGAGGCCAAACTAATTAAAAGCCATTAAAAGATGGGGAATTACAGTGCTGAAATTTTAAAGGCTGTAGATGCCTCAGTTATCCTGTGCTGAGACCAGGCAGCCTCTAGCAGAAACATGCTTTGTAAACATAGAGCAAGACACACGAAGAAACATACATCTTAAACAAAAAAATGCCGGACGTAGGAAGCAATAATAAAAAAGTTGAGACACTTATTTATTTTGTGAAGTGTTACTAGACAAAATTTGGGGGCTACAAGTGCCAAAAATAACTTTGGGAACTCTAATTACTGGAAGGCCCTATGAATAGAACATAGACCCAAAATTTTCAACAAGACTAAAGCATTAGGGGAAGAAAACCTGATAGATGACAACTAAATAGCAGAGGAAAATAGAGCGTGCTAATTTGCTTTCTATAGCCTTATGAACTCTTACATTTGATACTTTGCTAGGATAAACTACAGTGCTTAAGGAGTGCATATGTTGTGCATCAGTAATTCTGTCCTTAAAGAGCTATGATGCATATAATTTAATGTGGAGAACAAAGTGCACATAAAGAGCATATATGACATTTTTGTTCAATAGCTTAAGCACATTAGCTTCAGCTCCTTCAAAAAAAATCTCTAATCAACTCCACGACAAGCTACAAGCTGACATGTATTCTCATGTGACCAGTCAGATGACATGACTCAGCAGAGAATATTTCAGAGGCCTAAGGTGCAGAGAAAGTTCCTGTCATTTGGTAGCAACATTTTTTTTTTCCCTTGGACTGTAGAAAGAATTCTATGTAAAAGCAGGGTATTAAGCTGTTTTAAAGCAGAGCGTAATAAAGCGCATTGTCAGTTTTCATGACAGTATTCTACTAGACTCTCTCTGTTTAAGTACTGTAGGAACTTCCGTCACAAAGCCTTTTTATCTAACACCCACATGCTCTACAATAGGCCCTCTGAGTTCTGCGATTTTGTTTTAATTCCAGTTTGGAGTATGCATTTGTTACCTCAGAAAATAATTTCTGTTTTGTGCCAATGCTTTCGCCTCTTATGTTCTTGTTATTAATCAGATACATTCCTCAGACATTTATTTGACACAAATTAAGTCGACCTCCCACTATGCAGTACTTAATATGTGAAGGGGTTGGTGTCTGAATATGACACCCACTTATTTAAGAGTCCTAGAATTTCACTTGCATCAGTCACATTGGCACAATTCTGAGCAATGTTTGTAAACTTAAAAGCTTTAATTCAGTATACCAGCAGTGAATTAGGGAAAGGAAGTAGTATTTCTCAAAAGATTGTGTACAGGGTCTTTTTCTTGTGCTATGAGAGTAGTCTTTGATCATTTTGAATTGTTCTGTACTCCTTGCTGTGCTGTGGGATTGATGTTATTGTATGAAAAGCTTGATGCTGGTTTTAATGTTAGCAATGAGACTAGTAGTACGTTGTGAATTAAAATTACAGGGTCCATTGGAAGTCCATAGTCAAGTGTTTGCATTATGTTCTTAAGGACTTTGCTGCAGGACTGTTCATACAATTGTTTACTCCTGTGGTTTCAGTGGAGAGCCAAGCTCTGAAGGATGCCAGCATGGTTAAAACACAGAGGTAGGGCAATTATCCAAAAAGAAGGCATCTTCCAAATAGAAGGACACAAAGGAAGCTGTGTCAAAAAAAGGAAACAGAAAGGATCATAAATCTTTGTGAAATATGAGACACATTAAGGCAGGCTAAAATGAGTTAGAGCAACAACCAGCGAAAAGTAATCAATATTAATAACTTTAATATTTATGAGAATAAATCTTGCAAAAGAATCCTGAGGATCCATAGAGAATCAGGGTTGGGAGGGAAGAGGAATTGTGATAAAACCAGAGAAAGGAAGGAGATTATTTTGTTTGCTGGAGTATCTTGGAAAGAATTCCACAGCAGAACTCTTACCAAATGGAGAACCAGACAGAGAATATGGCTTAAACTGAATTATCAATAGAGTGAATGGAACGCATAAGCAGTAATGATTTGGGATGATCAGATATATTAATCTTGAAATCCTAAATTAATTTGTAGCTGGGGAGAGTGCTAAGTTTTTGCTTAGTATCAGTGGTAATATGTCTGTTGGAAGATGAGGAAATGTGACACAAATATGACCATCTAGAAGTACTCCAGAATCACTAAAAATGATCCAGGAAAATACATACCTGACATCTCCATTGGGCAAGGTAGTAGAAATTATAATAAATAATAGGATGAGATAGCACTGAGCTGTGTTGGCCAGGCTTTGTGGAGAAGCCCCCCACTTTTTGAGCTTTTGCTTTGCTAGTGTTGCTGCTTGAGAACTAAATTTGTAAATGCCAATATAACCACTGACATTATTCACAAACATCAAATATATTAAAGCAAACATTAAAAAGCTAGAGAAAACTCTACTATAAGCTCCCAGTGTACTCCAAGGATGTGATCTAGATCATCTGAAAACATGAGATAAAAGATGTAAGAAAGATCAGACACAAAGTAGGCCTAGAAAAAGAAAAACCATGTGACAAGAACTAACATAACAGAGATTTAATTTCCTTTTATCTATTTCTTTAAATGAATGAATAAAACAGAAATTTGCTAGGGGGTGAGTATTGTAATCACATGACACTTTAATGTCAGACTCATTACTCCCTCCTGAAAAGGTCAGTGACGTTTTACTTTTTAATAGTGTCTTTGTCCATGCAGCAAACATCTGAAAAAATAACTACTGTTTTCAGTAGTAATTTAGCTGTAAGATTCTTAATAGTCTGCTAGTAAGAATGATTATGGACCACTTTAAAAAAAAGATTTTGTGGAGAAACATGAAGTTGTGATATGTCTGAGCAAGATGGAATGAAAACTGCCCAGCTTAATCGGGCACCCCTGCAAGAAGGGTCAGGGGAATGTTGCAGCTGTAACCAGACTGCTTGTGTTGCTTAGTTGATCAGATCAATAAACACCAAGGACCTGGTCTCCATGAGGAGTATATAGAGCATTAGAGAAGCTACTTAAAAGAATTATGGTATGAGGGAATTTTTTGCACTCTAAAAGTTTTAACCTGGCCTTCATAAGAGCCTGCAATCTCTGTGAAGTTAGTGGACAAGTGCTAAACAACTGTCTTGGGAGTTCAACTGATCTTAACAGTGTAAGCCTAAAAAGAGCTAGTTACCTGCTTTCTTATATATTTCTTTCACCTTTTTTTTAAACTTTTTTTTTTTTTTTTCCTTTCTCTTTGTGTACTTTTGACTCCTTGTAGCTCTACTGTTGGCTATTTACTGTAATTGAGGAAGTAAGAGAATAAATGCTTGTCGCATGTTCTGATGACTCTAAGTGAACAAGGTGCAAGAGCAGCTAATTGTGCTTGTGCTTTACTTAGCTAAAGGGCTTAGGACTGAAAGTAATTTTACACTTTACCTAGTGAACCACCTACTTGGGGAAAAAAGAGGCACTGAACACAGAAGCCAGTTATGTCTGCTTGATCATTTATCTGGGTGTGAGAATTTGAATGAGGAAGAGGTTATAAAAATTGGGATTTGCTTGAAGTGTTGCTGTAGCAGGTCTGGATATCTCCTTTTGTACGTCTTGATTAGATTTAGAAGGGTAGCAGAGAGCAGGCCAAGTGTCACTCTTCACTACTTGATAAAAGTCTTTCATCCTCAGTCTGAACAGATCTGACTTTCTTACAAATCATAACAGTAGCAGTGAAATTATGCCACGTGTCTCAAACTTGTTACCTATGTAATGATACAATGTAATATGATGTTATGTTGTTAATGTATGCTGTAAATCTTTCTCAGGGATGGTTGCACCTGGCTAATTCCATCTGAGTATTGGGTACGTAGATATCTGTAAATTGTGAGAAGGATTAAAGATATTGCCTGGTCTACAAGAAACTTGTTTTCCATATCCCTTCACTACAATCCTGAACATGTGAAGGAGGGCATTGAGGGTTCTGATTTTAACCGTACAAAGAAGTTTAAAAGCTTTTTTTAGTAAGGCTGTTGAGTTATAAGAAAGTTTGATATTTCTGTGGTTTTAATATAGAACAATCTGCAGGTGGGGGAAAAAACACCCTAAAAAGGGTACTTTGACCTGTGAACTTATTGTGAAATTTTGAAACAGAACTTTTCAACAAGTGCCTAAAACCTATCACATTTTGGTTACAGGAGCATAGAAAATACCTGGGGGAAAAGAAAGTATGTGAAAAGTCTTTCCTTCTCCTACTCTGTCCCCCAGAGTAAGTGTGGCAGCTTTCACTGAGGCTGATGCTAGGAATGTAGAAGAACAAACTGTGTAGTTGGATAGCAGTGAGCAAGACAGTCTGTCTGTATCCCTGAGGACTTCATAAATTGGGATGAAGTTGGGAACCATTTGGAAGAGTGCTGGGGCTCATGAATTGTGTTCTGCAATGACAGCATGACAACATAAAGTATCAGTCAGTTTAACATTTCCCATCCCAATTTGATTTGCTCTTTCATACCAAAATTATCAGTTTTGTCTGGAGCTGGAAGTAAATGGTAACAAGCACTGGTTTCCACAAACCAGCTAGTTTTGTTGAAAAGGAATGTTCTTGAGAAGGCTTTTGCAGTTTCTCCTGCAATGGGTTCGGTTTCAAAAGCTTGGGTAGGATTTTTAAAGTATTTTCAGCCAGGTCTACCAAAAATATAAACAAACTATCTCGATATTCAGCAGATAAATTTTTATTCTGATATCTGGTGGGGAAAGTTCCCTAGTTGTCAGGAAAAAAATATTAAAGCAATTTTAATTCATGAACAGATTTAGGTCGCTGCTGGAAGCTGCCACCATAATAAAACCAGCTTACTCAGTTATGTCATTCTGTGCCCTTTCAGTGTTGACTAAATGGAGACAATAGCATTTGGCTGCAGCCTTGTATCATTAAGTAGGATGGCTTGCCCTGCTGCTTCGTTAGAGACTTCAGCTTTAAGTGTCTACTGTCTTTTTCCTCTTAGCCTGGATCTTAATTTTACTTTATAACAATCTCTGTTGTTCTTCTTACATTTTCCTGTGAGCCCTTAATGTCAGATATTTTTGTTTCCTAGATGGTAGAGATTGCTGTCCTGATAATGATTAAAGGAATTTTAATTTATAGTGTGTCATAAGTTACTTAGTAATGTGTGATAGTGAATAAACGGATATTGTCACAAGGAGCTGAACTGTGGGATCTTTAGGCTTTTTATTTACATTTCTCTTCTGACTACAGGATTATAGACATAAAAACATAATACTGTAGAATTATTTTATATATAAAAGAGTTTAGATGCAATAAAGACAAGTAGGAGACCTGGAGGCAAGAGTAAGGTGCAAATGACTGATAATGTGCTAGCTAGCAGCCAGCCTGAAGGCATTTAGTGTTCAGAGAATGGAAGATAAGTGTGCAGAGAGACGTGTCTGGTTAGCATGTATTTATATATAAAGGGTGTTTTTGTGAAGCCTGCTAAAATTTCTTTGCTACATGCATAGTTTTGATTTATGCTGAGAGTAATGGCATTGTGGTTACCAGTTGGTTAGCTCAATTGCTTCAATCCTCTTTCTGAACTGTAGCAGAAGCTGATGATACTGCAAGTGCTGGTATTATGCTGGATGTTTGTGATTCACTGATGACATGTGCATATGCCATGCGCAATTGTAAAGCTTTTACTATAGTATTTTTCCAGTGCCTTAGCAGATCTTATACAGCAATAAACCAAGTTGCTTTGATTGGTACTTACTTGCTTTTGTTTTCAAAGCATTAAAATGGGTGTTACTGTATTAATTTCTGGTACTAGCGCTTGCTGTTTGACCCTTATTTTCAAATCCTTGAATGTCTTCAGAATGAATTCTAATCAATGGCAAGATTCCCTTGCTTTTTAGGTAATATCTGTTCTGTGTTTTCTGATGTGGATGGTGAACTGAACATATACCTGTAGTAGGTTAAAAAATGCTGCCTTTAAATGATAAGCTATGGGCCTGTTTGGAAATCTAGGGTCTATTTACTCAGTATTCTTTTTCTAGTTAAGGACACAATAAACTTGGAGTGTAAAAAGACCCTTTTCCCTCATGTTTTGATATGCATATCCCTTGTATCTCTAATACACATTATTAATTCTTTCCTGAAGTTCTTTGCAAATCAGTTTAATTCCTCTTTGCAGAACTGAGTGGTTCTTAATCGGGCGTATACGCACACAGCTCATTTCTGAGCTATATTGTGAAGAAACCGCCCAGCAAGGGTTAAGGAGCACAGCTTTTTTGTAGGGCATTATGCATGATTGTAATCCTCCATGCTTCCGCTGCAAATTCCCATAGAAAGGCTCTATATTTTTAAGACAATATTAAAAGTTAGTTGCTCGTGAACGACGTGCTTTGTCCTGCAGGCACTAGGGGGCAATATTTGATTTCTTTTGGTTACGTACTGCAGAGCGCTAAAGAAGCCCCCTCACGGAGCTGTGGACATGCGTAGCTTAAGGTGGGTGGTATGTGGTAAGCACTGAAAGCACTGTCAGGATTCTCACTCAGTTACTGCTTATGCAGGCCTTACTGGGAAAGCTTCTTAAAACACAACGACAATTGAAAACAAATGGTGAAAACAGTACCTGAACTCAGAATCCGTTGTGGGCACTTTGACACAAATGAAAAGATTTGTCAGGGATGGAAAATAAAAATAAAATCAAGTGGTACTGTTCCAATTATTTTTCTCAAAAAAGAGTGTCATGTGATAAAAACATGACAAAAATCAAGTACAGTAAGCAATAATTGTGTCAGAGATTAGCCAAACTCCTGTCTTTTGTTGGCTTGTTCATAACAAGCCTAGTATCTTGGCATTCCTTACAAATGCTTGTCCATTTATGAGTCTTAATAATTTTCAAACTCATGTTTCTCTTTGCATGAAGAGGGTGAGGAAATAAGATGTTGCAAATCTGATCAAGGAAGTTGGTGTTTGAATCAAGTTATGTAAGTATTTGAGATATTTGCAGTGTAAAATATTACAGGCAATAAGCAGATTGTCATTTATTTATGATGTACCAAGTGACCAAATGTCTTTGCTATGCTTTTGGAAACTGTGAACTCCTCATAAGTTTTTGTTTGTTTGTTATTTTAAAATCTGATTTATGAATAGAGTGTTAATGATGAAAAAGCTTGGACAAAGTGAAGTCAGTGGTGGAACTCCACAGTGTTCTATGGTATTGTATGAAAATAGCGTAAGAGCTAACAAATTGCATACAGCTGTAGGATGTAATGGATTATTTTGTTATGCTTCTTGTGTGTTTTTGTTACCTGCATATCTGGCAGAATTGTTTGTATGCGTGAAGTCCTGTAGTAGGTTCTACAGTAATCCAGGTTTGGAGGCAGTTAGTAAGTGTAACTTACCAACTAAGTAACTAATGTGTTTTGAGAAGAACGCATAGTTTTTGTTTTGCCAAAAGGGCTAGCAAGGGGAAGGACCAAAGAGGGAGAAAACTAGGAGTGGACTGTTGGAAGTGATTATTTTAAAATGGTAGGATAAAAATAAGTAGGAGGGAATTTGGCTTGTCAAATACTGTTTTGCTAATGACTTCCCTGCCACTTAGTTTCTCTTTTCATTTTGTTTGCAGCCTCTCAGATTTTTCTTTCTGATTTGCCACTTGTAGGGTTTTATCTTAGTTAGGTGATTAAGTGGTTTCCAATCACCATTGAATTTGTAATCATATCTGATTGCTCATTTTAACCATAAATGAATTTATTTCATTGTGAGAGGCAGGCAAGAAGTTTCTGACAACAGCTCTTGATTTTATTTTAGAGAGAGCTTTAAGAGCTACATACAAGTATGGTTCCTTTCTTTTTTCATTATTATAAATAAAAAGAAGTGAAGAAAGAGAAAAGGTCTGAAGGGAAGAGAGTTGTCTTGTCAATACATCCATTTAAAGTTCAGGGAAACAGAAAATCTCTTTTAAAGTGTCTATGTGATATGATCCAAGGGATTTAGTGAACACATAGAGAGCAATGTTTAGCCAAATATATCCCTACTGTTATGTAGGGACTCCATATAATCGAATATAGACATTATCCATTAGCAGTAGGGTGCCTTAAAAATCTTTCTTCTGTGCCAAAGCATAAATGACAGATGGTATCAGTGACAACTTAGTTCTGTCTCCTGCTTCAAAATTGACTTGCTGTCCATTAATTCAGACTAAAAGAGAACTAAATTTGGTTATCTATTTTTTTCAGTTAGTTAATACCTACAACTTTTAGCATTTACAACTTACTAGTTTTTTAACATTTTGGCAGAATGAATCCTGAGCAGGGCTTTTACCCATTAAGGTAATGTGATGAATAAGATCAAATCAAAAAGTTGTATTCAACATTCTGTTTAATTAGCATGGAACAGAGCTAAGAAAATATAGGAATATTTTCCAAAGCAGTGAAAGAATGAGGAATGAGAAAGATTATATTTTCAGAAAGATATTCCAGATTCCAGCATAATCTCCTTTTATGACGTTGAATATGCAGTAGATTTTCTCTGTGCATGAGTTCCCTACTGTTAAAATGAGGATAATGATATTTTCCATTCCATAAAACTATTGCAGAGAAAATTCCAGTCATATTTTTCCTCACATACTCATGTGGTTGATACTATAGGAGATGTTACAAGAAAACAACTACTACAAAAAACTGCTAGCTTGATTTCTATTTGAAAAAAAATAAGTGTATTTTCAGTAAGAAGTTAAAGAATAAATTCTCTTATAGCAAGGAGCTGAATTTACTTCACTTTGGATCCATTTGGATAGTGATTTATGTAGAAAGAAATCTAAAAGAAGTTAGAAGTTGCTAATGGAGCCTGCATGAAGTTGCTAAAAAGGAAAGCTATGTAGGAAGAGCCTATAATTTTCATTCCTATCTTTGGACTTGGATTAATGCCCAGAATAGTGACAAATACAACGTCACTGGGGAAAGACTAAGAATCATCTCCATTGGCAATAACAACTAACTAAAGGAATGGATAACTGCATACAATTATAACAATAACGTATTTGCTAATAAAAACAGTCTTTTTCTATTTTCAGTACAGATAACTGACAGGAGAAACTTATTTAATGCTCAATGTAGCATTTTCAATGGGAGGAAGAAAAGGAAATGTTGGTAGCTGTGTCTGCAACTGTGAATATATGCATGATATATATACACATAACTATGTTCAACAGACAAATTCAGCTGAAGGCATTACAAAATATCATCTCCCTCTCAAGGCCAAAACCGTACTTTGTCTAAGTGAAATATTAAAGCAGCACCTTTTTGAAGAGTTTGAGGTTACAAGGTATAATTTACCTGAGGACATATCTTTGATAGGAGTAGCATGTAATATGACAGCTGTATTTATTTAATTTGTCTCTCCCCCACACCTAAATTTTATCTTCTTGGTTAAAAAAAAGTAATTCTCATGTAAGAGTTAAGCACTTCCCCATACCTTTTAGTCCCATACTGCTATTATTGCCATCCATTCAGAAGCCTGACTTTACTCTCTGCTCCTCAGGAAATACCGTTTTACCTGCTCCCCCATTTCTGCTTTCCTTCCTCTGAAGGAACTGTAAGCTTACATGAAGAAGTACAAAATTGTGGAACAATAGTTATTTTTCCTTAGCAAGGTAAGAAGAAATGGTTGGTCCCCAGAAGGAACAGATTACTTCATAGTGGAACTGAAAACCTCCTTGAGTATGAGCTGATAATGTCTTTGGAAAAAGTGGGTAATGGGCTTTTCTGGCTGTCTTTGGAGCCTGAGGGAACAAGAGTGGTCCCTGTAGTTTTCTCTTCCCTTATTCAAAGTTCAAGTCGTTATTTCTGTCTGATTTGTGTGTAAAAAATTTGTGACTAAGATGAAGTTGTTCTGAATGTTGTTGGAAAGGTTTAGGAAAGCAAGGCTCTGGCAAAGGAATAATAAAATGAAGGCCAAATGGTAGTATTTTGTAATGGATGACTGCATAAATTATTTTTAAAGTGGTTTTTTTTTGGTGCATATGGTGGTTTTTAACATGGATTTGTACATGGAAAAGCGAAGTAGGTCATACCAGCTGTGTCTGTGCATAAAACAAGATGTTGCTATAGTACTGCATGAACAAAGAAACAAGACATGGGATTTGAACAGCAGACGTATTTTCCTTATTGAATGGAGAATTTATGACTTGTCACCTTTAAAGTATTCCTGCTGCTGTAGTATTCTCTGACTTTATGACTTTCCTAATTTCTGAACATTGTTACTTTCTTAGCAAAGGGATAATTTAAAGATGATAGAGGCTAAATTCAGGTATGGGTCTATGTTGAAGGATTCAGTCTTCACTGAATCTAGTTCATGCTTAGCACAACAGAAGTTGGTCTTCTAACACCTTTTCCTATATTATATGAAAGTATGCTAATACAAACGTATCTAAAGTTAGATACATTATTTTTTTTTGTCCTTGTACATCCTGCATTTTTTTCTTAATGAGTATAGAATTTGATTGTGACAGTTGAAGCAATTTCATTTGCTCTCAAGAGTCTCACAATCTTACATCTTCTCTTTTGGGTCACTCCTAACTGTGTACATGGAGAGAGATTTGACTAAAATATAGTAAATATGAAGTCTTAAAATACAAAGCAGCAGTTATGTTTATGGGAATAATTGTCACTGTTTCAGTAAAAATTTAGTGCAATTTAACGTATCTGCTATGCTGTTACATACAAAGAGGCAGTATTATTTAAGGCTAGATACATATGCATAGGTACCTAATGCATAGATACCTATGCATATGTACATTTTTATACTAAAACCAAGGCTTGATAGGTACCTGGCTTAGTAGTACTAGCTGACAGAGAGATCTACTTTTGGGATGAAAGACTGCAGTAACTCAAACTAGTAACATTGCTGTGGAGATAAAGACATTTTAAATATTAAGTGGTATGAAATATCTTGTTGAAGCCTGTTGTTGACACATTCTTCAACAACAACAAGAGTCTGTTTGCAAGCAGAAATAGGAACATGTGATGATACAGCTGAGCAAAATGCAGTTCTGCATATTATGTGCGGTTGCTAAGGATATAAATCTATCAGTGATAACTCGTTTTAAGAGTTCAGAGAATGAATAATAGCCTATGACTAACTATTAATGATATGGATCGAAAAAGAAGCACTGTTGGGTAACAGAAGGTAGAATCATTTTACTATATGCAGCGATGAATGTTACCTCGCACAAACAGTACAGCCTTGAAGAAGGGTGGGTGGAGGTGCAGATGGGTGGGAGGCAGAAAAGAGGATTTGGAGAATATGATTTATGGGTGAGAAATACAATCCTGTAAACAAATTTTAACATTAGAAATTTAACACTGGAGATGCTGCAGGCTGGGCTTTGAGTTTCCAGGTACTCCCTGCTTTCAGTTTTGGATTAATGACATTGTTATTTCCACAGCAACCATTAGTGACATTGCAGAAAAGACTGCAGCTGGAGTTTCCATTGTTATAGTTATAAATTGAGTTCTATTGTGGTTCTAGCTATTTAAAGATGATCCTCCATCAATTCCTCTCCTCTTTTCCTCACTACATGTTTTTACTAACATAACATATGCAAATAAACATGTGATTTGTATAACTGAAAATGAGCTTAATGGCCTTGCCTAAGGTTTCCAGTTGATTTCCTGACATAGCAGTAAAGATAGCATATTATTTAAATGCTTCTAAAGATGATTTTAAGATTGTTGATGTTACCTTAAAAAATAAGCACAACCAATTATAAAACTGGAAACATCTGCATGATCCAGGCAGTGGCAGCAGATTATTGGTACAGTTTACCAGATGTGGTTCAGAAGTGGGCTAGTGTGGTCACAGTCGTCACAGGCAGGATAATCATAGGTATACTTAAAGCTAAGAAACACATATTCCTGTGAAGGGGTTGAGTATCTTGATTCCTGTTACAGCTAAGAGATGGAACTGCGCAATGAGTTGCAGCAGGTTATTTCCACTTAAAATCAAAAGCTTTTTTCCCCATGATTATTCTATGAATAATTATTTTTGAACCATAATATGATATTAAAAGCTTGTCTGACTGCTTTCTCTTCTGTCATTTTTATCTGCAAAACAGATACTTAGTGGTCCTGATCTACAGTACCCACAGTGATCTAGAGAATGCTTGCAGGTGTGTTAAATCCATTCTTCTTGATGAATCCTTCAGCAGCAATAAATTAAGGCCAAGCAGTTTTTTGCTATGCGTGCAACTGCTAGTTCATTCCCTTCCTGTGCATCTCTGTAGTGAAGAAACCGCATACTGTTGAAAGAAGTCATCTTCAGCCTATTGCATTACCACACTGGCTCACAAGAGTGCAGTGTAAGGGCAGGCTGAAAGAATGTCGCAGCCAAGAATTGAAACATAACTGATATAGTGAGTCTAATTTTAGTTGCAAGAGCCTCAACAGTTTCTTTACAAATAATGAGAAACAGATTTAAAACTATCTCAATAGATAATATACACAAGTTATGTTCTTTTCAGTGTGTTTTTTTACCTGTTGATATGTGTTTTGTGCATGTATTTGTATACAGTTTTTTTAAAAATAAGTTACTTCATTCTTTTTTTTCTTCTCAGATTGTAAGATATTTCAGTCAGAATTTCCATAGGTATTTTACACCTATCTGTATGTTTTTATACATTCCATTGCACTACAATTTTTTTGATTTCTGTTTAATAATGTAAGCAAATAGTTTACAAAGCAAGTATCTAACATGACACATTTTAAAAACACATTCTTGATGGCTTTGTTTTGAGTAGCTGTTTCTGAGAATTTTATTTCCTTTAAAATAACAGCGGCTTTTGTATGTACAGCATTTTAAAGTGTTAAGTCATTTACTGAAGTACTGCAATACATCTAGTACATACATAGATATAAATACTCTGAGTGGGCAGAGAATAGCACCCAGCTAGATACATGGGCAAAATGCATGGTTCAGTATTGATCAAATCATTTAACATCACTTAACTATATATAGCAAGGAATCAACTTATACTATACGGATCCAGTTAATGGGCAACCTTGACTTTAGAAGTATAGCTCACACACTACTTCTACCTTTCTGATTGCATACCTTGGACTCAATGGAATCAAGTTCTCTGTATTGGGAGGACCTTTGGAGTAGTACATTCTTCATAGAAGGAGTCTGTTTAGAGGAGCTGATCAAGCATAATCCAATTCCTGAGTTTGGTTCTTCCTGAGCAGCCTAACAGCACTTAAGACATGGGGGATTTAAATTTTTTAAATTATTTTTTACAAGGCTATTTTTTGGATTGTTACATAATTTCTCCCTAGTATCCTCAACCTGAAGGACCAGTGACAGGTGTTGATTGTTTGTGGTGTTTTGGGTTTTTTTTGTTTGTTTGTTTTTTTTCTAATTGAGCTCACCTTCAGATTTACTTAATCTAAAGGGCCCTCAATGGCATTAAAACTCTTGTAGACCTTGATGGTGTTGGAGCACCTGAACTTACCTGAAGAAAATCCTGATACCAAAATGTGATATCAAAAATGTCAAGGATTCCTCTGGATAATGTTCTTGAAAAATAAGTGACTTAAAAAAATCAGTCACGGCATGAACTAAATGAAATAAAATATGGGACTGTGAAGAGTAAGACTGTTTGGTCTCATGGCAATGGTCCTGTAGCCTATAGAGTCTGAATTTACAGATGTTCTCCACATGCTTTACTACTGGTTCTAAGTGGGAAAAGTTGTTTGTGACAGAATTTAACAGCAGTTTTGCTTTCAGAAAAAGAAGGTCTTACAATTTTGACTTCTTGTTGTGATACTAATATTAAAAAGAAAATCCAGCATAACCTCTTTGTATAACAGAAGGCCAATAATGGTAATGTTTTACCTTCTGCCCAAGATTTGAAATGCTTGTTTCCAAACACTTTTTCTCTGCTTCCAGTTCTGTATGTGTTTATGGAGACCTAGTTCTGTCAAAAGGGAAATGGTGATAAAATATGCATAGTATTGTTAATATTACAAAGACAACACAGTATAAAAACATCTTTAGAGATTGGTGCCACAGATTGAGGACACAGTGACTTAAACCTGTCTTTAAATAGTCTTTGTTTTAAATCCATGTCCTCTTAGGCTTTGTAGTACTTAGATTTTCTTTTTGCTGCAGAAAATTGTTTTGGCTGCAGATGGTCAAACAGAAAAACTGTACTCAAGTTATTTAATTGATAGAATGTGTATTCGTATTTATGGAATATGCTGAACCGATAAAAATATAAATAATTAATTTGAAGCAAACAAACCAAAGTTCTTATGTTAGTTGGTGAAGAATAGTGTTATAGTACAAAGTTCAGTTGAAAGCAAGTCACTAATTGGTGTGTACCTCAAGGATTGATACCAGGGCCAGTACTGTTCAGCTTATTTGTTAATAATCTAGTGATGGAGAGTGTATCTGCAGCAAGTTTTCAGACAATGCAAGAATATTGAGGAGTTTCTATACAATACTACATGCCAAGTGGTTGTGCTGCCATTCAGACGGACCTGTAAAGGCTGGAGAATTGGGCAGAGAGGAATCTCATGATACTCAACCAATGGCAGTGCCAAGTCCTTCCAGTACGCACTGGGGGGCAGCCGGCTGGAAGTCAGCTCTGCAGAGTGGAATTTTGGGGTCCTGTTGGACAAGTTGAACATGACCCAAGCAATGCACCCTCATGGCAAAGAAATCCAACAGCATCCTGTGCTGCATTAGGAAGAGTGCTGACAGCAGGTTGAGGCAGGTGATCCTTTGCCTCTGTATTCAGCATTGGTGAGTCAGATATGGAGTATTATGTCCACTGCTGAGTGATGGGCACGGGTTAAAGCTCTTGAAATTCCCTCTCAACAGAAGAAAAACCTTTTTTTACTGTGAGGATGGTCAAACCTTGATATGGATTGCCCAGAGAAGTTGTGGAGTCTCCATCTCATCTGCGGAGATACTCAAAAACTGTCTGGACATGGTCTTCCACAACTTATTCTGGGTGACCCTGTGTGCACAAGGGGGTTTAACTAGATGATACCATAGGGTCTTTTTGAACCTAAACAATTCTGATTTCTCTTAGCTTCAGATAATATAGTGAAAAAGGATATATCACCGGCTGTGTATGTACATGAATCCTAGGTGGTAGTGGTCAATAACATGAAATGTGAAAAGAAGCTACAGTGGAATCCATCACTAGAACACTAATGCATCCTGTGCCTGTGTGCTTCCCCATAAGCTTATTCAAATGTGCTTAGACCAGTAGATTCTGGTGTCCTTCCCACCAGGACTTTACTGCTCTGTACAGACTCATGAAAAAAAATTTCCAGTTTCAGCTTTCATAGGTCAGTCTGTCAGCAGTTGATGGGAAGTGTTCATATGGCGCTGAGGTGTGAGAGTGAAAAGAATGGCCTAAAAATTTTTTTGCACGATACAATTTTCACTTAGTATCAGCAGATTTAATGGAAACATTTACAGACAATCTGAGATTTAATGCATTAGAAAATTTAAAACTTAGACCTATGCTAGTCATGACAGCTAGGTGGCCACTATAATTTTATTTCTTTGCTTTCAAGCTTACAGATCGCATGTTGTCTATTTTTCAGATTTTAAAGGCCGGTTCTTACAGAGATAGATAAAAACCTAGAGTAACCATAATTTTGTTAAATGCTTTTATTCCTTAGCACCAACTAAGTGAAATAAGGCTTTATGGTGTATTAAATTTTGTATCAAAACCTTTATTTTTATCACTATATTATTAAAAATGCTTTTATTCTTTTTGCTAAGCTTTTCTGCCTAGTTGTAAGCATGCATAAAGTGTCAGTTTTCTGCTATAGTAGATAGACATTTTCTGCAGTTGTAATCCACTGCCAGTGGTGCAGCTACTGGCAGTAGATAATGTTTTCAGCATTTGCATCAGTGAGCACATTTTACAGGCACTTTGAGCTATCCTACCATGCGTTTGAAGGAAACATTGTGTCTCTTTTGACCACAAATTGAATTTACTTGCAGGTCTCCATTTTATGAAATATAAAAAGATGTTCTGTTTCTGCCAAATTCAGTTTTGTGTTTTGAAGTCTCTCTTCTTAAGCTAAGCTGAAAGGCATTTTGAATCTGAAAAATCTTTCTTGATTTCTAGTCAAAAAATGAGGTGAAATACAGGAAATGAATACTGAGGGGAGTGGGGGTGTGTGAGCAGGGAGGGAGCAGTAGAATTGTTTTTAAGTGGAAAACCATGGTATGCTGTAAAAAACTAAGAAATCAACTTCATTTATGCCACATCTGTAAATAATCACTTACAGTGCAATGAAATGTCCACCTCTGGGGATGTAAAGAGAAGGTCCTGAGTATCTTGGTGTAGCCTGGTCTTTAGTTTACTGGGATGAATATTCTTGTTGATTCTAAATTTGCTGTCAGTGCTAAGCAAGACCTTCAGAAACTAGAAACTCAGCAGACTGCTGAGTAATAAATTCATGTTCATAATTTTGATCAATATGGAATTTAAGTAGATTGAAATCTTTAAGATCTTCTATAATCTTAATAAGATTTTACTCATCTAGTTCACCCTTCAATAGTTGTGTCTCATTTCAGTACAGTTAATTCTGAAACATGTAGTGAACGAATCTTTCTGTTTCACCACAAATAGTCTATGTTCACAAACAGGTAGAATTAAAATCTAGGAATTGGTGGGAATAAAAAATTGTTTTTGTTCCACAAGATAATTCTCCCCCCCCCCTTTTTTTTTCCCCTGTTACATTAAATTATTCAAACCATCTCTCCTTTACTGTCCCCATTAGGTGCTGTATCATGAATAGTGAAGTTCTGGTGGGCACAGCACTGAGAGCCATTCACCACCTTCTCTCATTAAAACTGTTGAGGAATAAATATACGTTCTCAGTAAAGAGTTTAAGGATGCATAGAAGTGCCGCAGTTCATGACGTGCTTCAGCAGAGTAAGTTGGTTTTGGTTTATTTTCAGAGGATATTATGAATAACTTTTTTTTTACAGACATTTTTTGAACTGTGTGCAAGCAGCACTTGTTCAGGTCTAAGAAACAAAAAAGGGATTGTTAGCCTACAGAGTAGAAAGTGGGCACATTGGAATTCTGTGAATTTCTGGACTGTTAACATTTAAGCAGTGAGTTTTGTCTTGTATTAGGATGCTGCGGAATGTTTTGGTTTTTTAACCATCCTTGTCAGACAAATCTGTATAAAAATGATGCTTTTTGATGATGATACTTTCTTCTTTGGAAAAATCAATGTATTGTTTCGAGCAGTGATCTGTTCTTCACTATAAAATGGCCTAGCTGCTCTTTCAGTGAGTTAGAGAGAGCATGCCTCCAGTGGGTACATATGTATGTAAAATCATAAAATGGTTTGCTGTATATTCATGTAAATAAAACGGTGGGAAAAGGCACTTATGCTGAAGGAAGTCAAGTATATAAGCAGTCAGAAAATTTTGTGAAGAAACTGTTCCCCTTTTCAGTGTTGAGTTCATCTGAATACATTGAGTGAATATATCATGTGTACAAATTTACAGTGGGAAAGCATCCTTCTTTCAGGAAACAGAATGTGGATATAACAGGGATGAAACAACACTGGTATCAGTATAGCTTTGTTCTATTTGTTGCACTAGAATAGCTAACTAGGAAGTTAAGGGCATAGCAGGACAATAGAAACTGTAAGGACTTTTCAACATTTAATTATATTCATGTCTTTCCTTGTTAGTTCAATTATCCTGTAGAAGATATCATATGCAAACATTTCAGATAGCTTATTGTTTAATTCAATAATTTAATTACATGTTTTCTTGCTATAAATTACTAAATTGCTGACTTTCCTAAAAGGTTTATCTGTTTCTTAAAGGTAAGTAGCTTTTTTATGATTCACAAAATCATTAACATAAAAATGTAGAATAAGACTGTGATAAAATATTTTATTTTTGCAGACGAAAGTTCTAAAATTTATTCAAAATTCTGAAAATGCATCTTAAATAGTGGCCAAATAATATAAAGCTTTTATAAAATATCAGAAGTACTATAAACTTGCATTTGATGATAATATAGACATTATGTTTAAAAAAACCATTGCTTGTGTTAAAGGTGGGGAAGAGACAATTAAATTTGAAATCTCTGTAGAAATTCTGTATTCAAATTATTCATATTTACAAGGCCAAAGAGTATCAGCGTAGACTTGAATTGTGTTTTGGTTTTAGGTGTTTTCTCATCTTCCAAGGAAGTAATTTTATCTATCTGGAAAATAAGGGAATTTTATTTTTACCCATGTGTGATTTAGGCACATTGGGAGGAAATATTTAACAGAGCTGTGAAAACTTTCTTCACTACTCCTCCTGGAGAAAAGGAGGCTGAGGGGAGACCTTATCACTCTCTACAACTACCTGGAAAAGGTTGTAGAAAGGCAGGAGTGGGTCTCTTCTCCCAAGTCGCCGGCAATAGGACAAGAGGAAATAGCCTCAAGTTGCACCGGGGGATGTTCAGATTGGATATCAGGAAAAAATTTACACTTGAAAGGGTTATTAAGCATTTGAATAGTCTGCTCAGGGAAGTGGTTAAGGCACCATCCCTGGAGGTGTTTAAAAAATGGTTAGACATTGTGCTTAGAGACATGGTTTAGTGATGGTTTTTATCAGAGTTAAATTGATGATTGGACTAGATTATCTTAAAGGTCCCTTCCAACCTAGACAATTCTATGATTCTATACTTACTTGACTTCATTTTTATTTTGTCATTCAGAGATGCTATAATAATAAGAAACATAGCTTTTTGAAGTCTATTTGATTCAGAATTTTTTTTCCTGATACTAATAAGATATTCTATATTACCATATCAGTCAGACTTTTCACATATTTTTCCCTGTAATGCTAAACTGTGGGTGATAAAACGTTCAAACTTATTTTGTAGTTCTGCATTTCAGGTGAGAATATTATTTATTCCAGCTTCTTCATGATGGCAAAGGAGAATATACTTATAAGGTTATGATACTATCCCAGCTGACTTAGGAATTCTTACTCGTATCTTGCAAAACTTAAATAATTTTGTAAATTTTTTTCATAGGTCCATTTTTCCATACACCATATTTACAACAGTCTGAATCTAACTTTACTGTGATTCAGATAAATTAGTGTGACTCTAGCACATACCTTGCCAAATGTACTTCATCCTATGTGTGTCTAAAGTGGTTTTCAAGGGAAACTTTTAAAAAATACTACTTTCTGCTGAATGCAAAGCAATAAATGGTAAGAATGAAAGCCCTGAAAAGAAAGTCTTCCTTTCAAGACTTCTCTCTTTCGGAAGCTGTAGAGGTAATTTTTAACATCTTCCATCTGTTTGTTTAGCTGATAGCTTTTCAGAAGTCTTCTGTAAATCATTAAAAATTAGTATATACCCAATGTTTTAGAGCCCTGATGCTGGTGTTACATATATTGTGCTCTCTCTTTTATTGTTACTTTCTATCCCTTTACCAGTGCACTTTTCTATAGAATCATAGAATACCAGATTGGGAGGAACCTCAAGGTTCATTTGGTCCAATCTTTCTTGGTAAAAACATGGTCTTGACAAGGTGGCCCAGCACTCTGTGCAGCTGAATCTTAAAAGTGTCCAGTGATGGGGAATCCACCATTTCCTTGGGGAGATTATTCTTACCATGGAAAATTTTCCTCTTGTGTCCAATTGAAATCTCCCCAGCAGCAATTTGTACCCATCACCCCTTGTCTTTTCCGTGTGATTCCTTGTGAATAGGTAGCCTCGGTCTTCTTTGTACCCACACTTTAAATACTGGAGTATGGTGATGTTTCCCCTACGCCTTCTTTTCTCAAGGCTGGACAATGCCAATTCTCTTAGCATTTCCCCATATGGTAGGTTTCCCAGTTCTTTGACCATCTTGGTGACCCACCCTGTCCACATTGTTTCTGTATAGCAGGAACCAAAATTGAACACAGTAATCTGTCTAGCTGTGGCCTGACAAGAAATGAGTAGAGTGGGATAACAACTTCATTGCTTCTGCTGGTTATGCCCTTGTTGATGCAACCCAGCATCTTGTTGGCTTTCTTGGCCACTGTAGCACACTGTTTGCTCATATTGAGCTTGCTGTCCACCAGGACCCCCTGGTCCCTTTTCCACAGAACTGCTCCCCAGCCAGGGGGATCTCAGCACTCCTGGATTATGATTTTGCACGTGCAAAACCTTACATTTCTCCTTGTTGAACTTCATAAGGTTCTTGTTACCCCACTTTTCTGGCCTATCCAGGTCTCCCTGCAGAGTGGCTCTCCTTTCCAAAATGTCCACTTCCCTGTTGAGTTTAGTGTCGTTGGGAAACTTCATCAGGGTACACTTGATCCCATCATCCAGATCACTTATGAAGATATTAAACAGTGTTGAGCCCAATATCAATGCCTGGGGGGACTCCATTTGTGACCAGTTGTGAGTTTCAGAAGAAGCTATTTACCACCACCACCTGAGCATGGCCTGTCAGCCAGTTCCCGACCCACCACATAGATCACACGTCTAGGCCATAATGCATCATTTCTCTAGGAAGAAGCTATGTAGAATCATGTCAAAAGCCTTGGAGAAATCCAGGTAGACAATGTCCACCGCTCACCTCTCATCATCTGAGCAGGTTACTTTGCTGTAGAGTGGTCAGGGTGGTTAAGCACGATTTGTCTCTGCTGTTTTTTCCCAATTATTTGCTTAATCTGACTTGTGATAGCTCCCAGGAGGATTTGTTCCATAACTGTCCCAGGGACTGAAGTAAGACTGATGGATTTATAATTTCCTGAATCCTCCTTTAAGCCCTTCTTGTAGATGGAGGTGACATTAGTCTTTTTCCAGTCTTCTGGGATGTCCCCTGATCTTGTTTTGTCTAACATTAATATCTATGTTTATAAATCTAAAGCATCCTTCCTATTTTGAATAATTCCTGTCCTACAGAATTGGAAAAGAAGTGCTTAATCACATTCCCTTTTAAAAGTTTTCCATCTATTTAGTGATTTCTGCATTATTGTCCAGAAAGCTGAATGAAAGAGAGATGAATTTTCAGCATTACTCTTGCTCTCACTGAAAACATGCTGATAGGAGTTCTTTCCATTCTCTTTTATAATTATCTGAAGATATTTTTTCTTGTCTCTTAGACATTAAAGGAGCTAGTACGTGATTTAAATCATTAATAGTGAATAGGAGAGGGGTATTTGAAATGGGTCATATTTGAATCGTTTCTTTTGCAACTACAGCTTCTTAAACTAGGACAGAAAAAGTCTGTTTAAAGTATCATTTAAAGCCACAAGTAATATTTGTTCAGTGTTGATACGATAAAGAATTATTTGTATAGTCTAATTTCTTAGTTATAAGCTAAAAATAAAATACCGGGAGATTTGGACTCCAGTGAAAGCATATTTTGTTTTTGCTTCTTAAGGTATCTTTCTTCTTTATCAGGATTGATTACAGGTACCACTCAAATCCAAAATATGGACATTAGAATTAGTTCCTATGTACTTTGAAATTACTCAGCAAAAAAGTAGTAAGCACCCTGGATGCTGGGGAGTGTGATGAAATAGTTATTCAGCCTTAGAGGTACTTAGTGTTTATTTCTAAAAAAATAATTTAAAAAAAAGTGTTTCTGAGAGAGGCAACAACAAAAAAGCAGTGGGCAGAGCTCAAAGATAATAGTATAGCTGCTGGTGGATGAGGGCAAAGAAGGAAGAATCCAGAGCTAAATATCCTGTCAACTTTTATCTTTCTAATGTGTGCTAATAATTTAAAAATAACACAATCACGATGTAAAACTTAGGGGGGTTTTCTTGAATATTAAAACACAATCATAATTGAGGGTGTTTTTAGTGGTTTTAGTAAACGATGACTAAACAAATGGCTTTCCATGTTTTTGTGGGCCATATTAAGAAGTCTAGTGGCATTGGAAGTTTATAGGTTCATGTTCTGGAGTGGTTAGTGATTGATCTCCCTGCTTGTGTGAGCACTAGTGATCTATTTTTATTTTGCTAACCCTGTATCTAAGTCTGTTCTCCCTCTCTCCATATTCTGTAGGACTTGTAAGCTTCCAGCCTAGGAAGATTTATTTGTGTAATGCTCTATATAAGTAAGTTTTTAGTGTGTTGTACAGTTGAGCAGCCTTAAGATTAATTTGCTTAAAATATATGGATCTGCCAAGCGTCATTAAAATTTGTAATATATATCTGTTATAGCTAGATAGAACTTTTTGATCTGATTCTTATACTCTTAAAGTTATTTAAGTCAGTTGGTTGCTTAAAAAAGGTGCATTTGATTTGGAAATTCCGAGTTTAAAATTCTTTAGATTTCTTCAGTTCTTCAACTGCTTGTCACTTAAATTAAAAAAAAGTCTGATTTAATTTTTTTATGGAGCTGGATCTATTCAGAAGTGTTTTTCAGTGCCTTAAGAAATCTTTGCAAAATCTTTTGCTTTCCTTGATAAATAACATCTGTTGGGAAATAAATATGTATTGTATGACTTGCAATACCTTTTTTTCTCAGAACCTTCTATTTTTTTGTCAAACTGAGTTTTGCAATGTAGTTTTTTAATACCCATGCCTAACTTCTATACTCTTGAAATGAAACTACTAGTAAAGTTTACTCCATGTGGTGTCTCTAGACTGCCGCAGAAAGTGAGTGTTCGCCTGCTGAAGTTCCCAGCTGTAATGTAAAGAGAATAGGGAGAAAATTAAAGGATCATGTAAACAGTCTGTCAGCTAACCCTGTAAACAGAGATGGAAATGTCAGCAGCTTATCTGCCAGGAGGGATTAATCACTTGTCTCCCTGTCTGTGGAGAATCAGGATGGAGTGAACTGGCCTGCCTGACCAGCTGCCCAGAGGTGCTATCCTAGAAGGGAAACAGTCTGCTGGCTAATAGGTTCCAGGATGCTAACCTGTAATCTTAGATGGTATGGAAAGAAAATGGATTACCTAAGAGAATGAGGGAATGGTAGAAAGAAGATATCCAAACATAAGTCACACTAAGGCAGAATTCTTCAACAGCAAGATGTATGCAATATAAAGTAGTAATATAAAATATATATATATTGAGATATAAAGCTGTACTAATAGTGAAAGTGATACTGGAATCAGGCAGTTTGAATTCCAATGTATATGATCTCAGGTGCATGATAATAGAGTGAATATGAGAGGAAGTTTGATTTCTTTTTTAACTTCTAATTCTTGTTTTTTCCTGTTTCTTGAAGGTAGATTCATTGTAGTATTTTATCTAGTACTCTAGTAATAATTTTAGCAACTTATTTTGAGAATAAAAGAAGTTAACATAAATCATACTTAAAGGGGTGATTTTTTTACAGAGCTGTAGCTTGAACTTTTGTATGCAAGTATTCTACAAGAATTCTAAGATCCTGCTTTAGGCTTTGCATCTATTACTCGATTATGATATTGAAGAGAATTGTGTGCAAACCATATGCTCTCATAATACTTTATGTCTTAAAAATGTAAAAGGAATCTGCATGTAAGAATATATAGATGATAATCATATTGGTTGGTTCAGTATTCACTTGGATAAATTAATTAGTATGTGAAGGACAGTTTTTACTCATTATTTAGGGTCCAAAATTGTTTCTTGACTCTTCTTGACTCTTTTTTTTTTTTTTTTTTTTTTTTTTTTTTTTTTTTTCCCTGATAACTTTCAGTTTGTCAGTGTCCTGGTTTGAGGTAAAATGAACCAATTTTCTGTTTTACAATTTTACTTTCTTAGCTGGGCCTCTTCTAACTAACCAAACTCTGAAATTAACAGCACATTGTTTTTTTAGTTATATGCCAGAATATGCCAGAATGTGATGCAAGACCATGTTCCATCTACAATAAAGATGCCTGTGTTACTGTTGGCAGAAACCAGACACATAGGAGCTACATGGGAGTGCTCCCTTGTATTAGTAGTATCTCATTTACATTTACCTTTGGATACCTGTAATGTACATAGATATAATAGATTTCAGACCCTGTACAGGTTTTTTCTAAATAGCACATATACTTTTTTTTTTTCTCAGAATGTCATATGAGCCTACTAACAGACTGCTGCAAGGAATTTGATATCAATAGAGTTACTTTGACCAAATAAACCTGTATTCAGAAAAAAAGTGGTGTTTAGCAAGACTTAGTTCTTCTAAAGCTGTTCTGATGCTTATCTGTTATTCTGGAATCTCTAATTCTAAACTGATTGCAGTCTTTATTTTCCATTCTATGATTTTACCCAGGACCAGTGTCAAAGTAACCAGCATATATCTGCATAGATCTTCTCTTTTATCCTTTGAAAATACTGTCTGTTAATAATAGGAAAAGGTCAAAGAAGGTTGTAATTAAATATAAAGAAATCATGACAATTCAAAGAGTGAATTTAATACAAATATAAGGATTGATATATACATAAATGTACAATGTGGAAATAATAATACTGACATTTCTGCACTAATAGTAACCTCAGCCTCTATTCCTTAATACACCTGAGATCAGATGTTTATATAATCAGATAATTTATTTGTATGTTGAATAGTATTTGAGCTTTTAAATGTAAGTTCACAAAGAATGGCAATGTATAGTTAATTTGAGACAAGAATTCATTTCCTGAGATTACTCTATTTCCCATCCTTCATCTTTAATTTATCGGTTGTTTCTTTTATGTATGCCATAGTCTGTGGAAGCAGAAATCTTAAGCATTCATAATATCATGCACTTGTCTGTAGGACAACAGATTTTGTCATCAAAATAGTTTGTATGCCTTACCTAAAAAAGTAGTTTTATGAGAAGTCTGGAACACTTGGTTAGGTAGATGTTAAAGTGTATTTTTGTAAGAGGTGGCATTTGGACTCTTTATACAGAATGAATTAAAGAAAATATGTAACAGTCTTGGCTAAAGGTCTGAAGTTCTGTGGATGACATGGTAACTGAATATAGTCCTTTTGACTTGAGCATTTGTGCTTAAACTGAAAAGCTGTCCTTTGGACCAGTGACAGGGATGGAGCTGAATTTACTCAGAATAGTTTTGTTAGCATAACTAACATACAGTAAGTTTTGGCACCTCTGTCTTCCAAAATGTTTTTCAGGACACCCAGAGCTATAAATGACTGATACTTGAGCTTCCTTGAAAAGTGAGTGCTGTAATGCCCCTTGGTCCTTTGACAGTTTTTCCTTTGTTTCCCTGCTTTTGGTTTAAAAGCTCTTTGGAAGAGAAATTGTTTTGGTTTGTGTAATCACTTTGCAGCTTGTAATAAGTAACATGTTCAATAAATAACAGTAAGTCCATCCTGAAATGCATAGCTAAATAATAACAGCTGCAAATGCAAAGAAAAATAAAACAACAAACAAAACAAAACACCTACAAATAGAAAAAAACAGGAATACATTTGCCTATGTAATTACTTACTGATGTTTAAAAGTCACCTTTCGTATGAAGCATTTGTCCACTCCAAATTGAGTGCTTGGATTTTTAAGGAATTCAATACAAAGTTTCATACAGGTCACTTTGTTCATCAGCTCAGAGCTTATTTCTTACCTGAAGAATGTTCTGAGGAATTACACTTCCTTTATGTGGGTTATGATTTGAAAGGAATTACTCAGCCAAGTCTCCTGAAATGTTTACCTCTACTGTTCTTGTAGATTTCTGCATACATTTTAGTATCTGTCTGTGGTTTGTTTTATTCTCAAAGAATATGACTGTTAATTATCTTCCATTATTTTGAATTCTGCTGTGACTTATTGCATGTTAGTTAGTGCATAACTGGTTTGTTTTTTCACAGAAATTCAAGGAAAATAAGAGTTTGTTCTTTCACACTTGTTTAAATTTTAATTGCCTTTTCAAGTAACAAAAAAGCTTCAAGCCAAGACTTGCAGATGTTGAAAACTAGGTCATCTTGTTTATGCAAAAACTCCGCTTGCTGTACTGCAGAGTGATGGTCTATAAAAATAAATTAGAAGGATTTTCCTAGGATTAGGCAAGTCAATAAGGAGTATCCTCCTGCCATTAACTAACAATTACTTTTTATTAATTGTAATTTTTTTTTTTTTTTTTTTTACTCACTTGGATTTAATTTAACTATCAGACTCCAGATGAATAATTTTTCAAGGAGATTCTTAACTGAAAATATAACCCATGGAATCAAAGTAAAACAGCATTGATCCGGTCCTTCATAGTTTGGCCTACTTTGTAGGGTAACATTACACAGGACTGGTCACCACAAAGAGAACAGGATCATGCCAGACTACATAGTCGTAACATCTTTTTAACCATGAGATTCATCTGAAGTGTGGTGACATAAAGCTTTTTCCTTCATCTCATGTTAGTCATGCTATATTCCCAGTAAGCAATTCAGTTCACTGAAGTGATGTGTAAATAGGCTGATAGTTCTTGTCTTCACTGCAAAAACTTATTATTTAACCATTAGTCAGAGGTACAAGGGTAAGTGGTAAAATGCTGACATCACAACTGATTATATGGAGAACACATGTGAGAATGATGTTTAGTGTCATTTAGTGATGTTTAGTTTAACAATCCCAGCATTTTAGGTTTAGCTTGTACTGTTTTTTAGATTTGAGCTGTCGTTTGTTGAAAGAGAGCAAAAATTCATGATCACGTGGTAAACCTAGGGTAAAAACTCAAAAGGCATGGTGAGATTTTTAGAAAATTTTACTCCACCTGATCTATGCTGCCTGTTCACAAACAGTATTGTCCGTGAATTGATTCTAATGAGTTGCAGTTACAGTGATTCTAGTGAACTTGCAGTTCAGTTTAGGTTTGTTTAGGTTTCTTTTTCTGTATCTCTTACCTCTTCGTGGCAGTAATAACAAAGATATTTTTTAAAATTATCAGATTTCAATGCTTTTATGTCAGCTTGGTAAGCAGCACAAGGATGGTGATTCCTTTACCCCTGCTAGTTTCCAGTCTTGTTCATCACAAAACTGGAACTGGAAGAGAAAAAATTGTTAATTATTTAATAGTAGTCCCAAGTTTTCCATATTATTTATCTCAGATTGCTAATGAGTGCTCATGCTGAAATCCATATTAATGCCAAGCAAGACTAGGAAACTGGTAAAAATTGATAAGGCGGTGACTGAGGTACTCAGGTGTTTTACTTTTTAACTGGATGACTGGGTTTCTAACAGAACTTTTCCTTTATGGCAAATGGTGAGCTCCTTTAAAATGGAATAACTAAAAAGGAAAAGGGTTCTGTTTTCATCTGAAATTTTCAATGTTTCAATATGATGAAAACTCTAGTAAGTAAATAATTATCATTTTTATATCGATCTTCTTTATACACTGGGTTCTTTGATTTCGCTATGTAGTTTGATATGCATACTGAATCTTACTCTCCCTTCTTTCCCTCACTTCACCATGAGGAAAGAAATAATATTTCCTAGCTATTTTGTTCTTGCTCCTTTACAGATCAAGACACATTACAAAGAAAAGCTTAAGGCTTGAGGCAAAGAGTGCTTTCAATAGCAGCCATGTGACTCAACTGTCCAAGGATTTTAAAGGAATTTAACCCTTGCTACATTTTATCGAAACTTTAACCTGTAATGTCTTTTATTCACTTACGCACAAATCCCAGTTGCATCACTTGAGTAACTATGCAATGCAGACTACAAATGCCATAAAGTAATTGGATAGGCCAATAATCTCTTAATCTCATTATCTCATTCTGAATTATTGAAAGAACTACACAGAAGTTTTTGATAATACTTACTGCCTGTATCTTACCTACCAGATGCTAGATTGGAATTGTATGTGTAGGTGTTATGTTTGCCTGGAATAATTAGTACAGTTGGCAAAAAGCGGTATTTGGTCACAGAAGCCCCTTTTTTGGATCTGAAATAGAAACAACAAACTTAAATTAAATATAATTGGTCTCAGGTTATATGAGGAAGGGGGTAGCTGGTTCATATGGAATGAAGCGGGGAGGGAGGATATAAGCAGGGAAAAGAGGTGCCAAGGTGATCATTTTCTGGGGCAGAGTGATAAGTAAATTACAGCCTGTGGGACAAGAATATGTTTCAATCAGAGTCAGTAGAAAAGCGAGAAATAATTTAGTTTGACCTTCAAATTGTTTCTGGAATTTGACTTTGGAAGGAAAGGGAGACAAACAAAACAACACAACTTAGTGAATGATTTACTTCAGTTTACTCAATTTGAAGTCCAAGTAAATGTAATATAAGTGAGAAGCATGGAAGCAAAATTACTATTTTAGTGCAATTTTAAAGGTATTTTCTTCAGAGGAGTTTTGCAGTTGTTCAAGTTGATCTGCATCTTTTTGTGTTGTGTTTTTTTACAAATAAAATGCAAGACTTGACTAGATTGGGAATTTTTGGTGTGTGGTTCAGTTTTTTTTACAATTTACAGTTCTGGCAGAGAGATTCTTGGTGACATTTGTACTCTTATCATACAGTTGACTTGCTTTAGAGACTGTATCTTGAGTATGTCACACACAGATCCTCTGAAGTCCTTTGAAATCAGAGTAGTTAATAGTTAATGACAGTGTATTATATGTTGTAGTGTAATTCTTATTGCTAGTTCTGTTTGCAGAATATCTGATTTTTGGGTTAAAACTAGCTAACTGCATAAAACCATCCTGGTTTTTCCTTTCCAGCAGTAGTGATACTATTCATTTCTTTTCTCAGATGTTCATAATGTATTATGAAATGCATTAAATTAGAAAGTAATTGACAGTATTCTGTTTTGATACTGCTGTTTGCATTCTACTATTGTTATGCTGCCTTCAATGATGATTTGGTTTCAATTTTTTTTTTCATACCTTTTTCTCCTTAAAAAAATTAAAACAATTATTTGTCTAAATAGTTTCTGCGTGCCAGATGTGGTCAAGCATGTTGTATCTAGGATATGTCTACATTGTTTAAGAAGTATGTCTGAGACAGGAATCTGGCATTTTGGTAGCTCACCAGTATTAGAACTGAAACTATAGTATCTCTTGATGAAAACACATCTATGAGTTATAAGGTATGACTCAATGATTTGTATAGCACTGGCTCAATAATATTTGCAGAAGAAAAACTACATATCGTACTGAAGATAGTGCCTCACTATTTTGGTGGTTGGTTCTCTTCTTTTGATTCATACAAAACTGAACAAACTACCTGTTTGCTATGGCAACTATCTCTTGATAAACCTGTTGCCTTATCTGAATGAGTCACACTTGACAGGTGTGATCTAACTTGTCCTAAATGGTGTTGAAATATCTTTACACTCTCTGATGGGTCGGCATGAAGCATGCTGATGTGTAGGTGGCAAGGAGAACAGAATCCCTATATTGAGGTTACAGTTTCAGATTTAATGTCTGTTTTGACATAATCTCTAGCACCCATAAAGGAGATGTTGCTGTCACCTTTGTCCATGTAACACTGCTGAATCCTTGTATATTAAATTCTCTAAACTGCATTTTGCAGTGTAAATATAATGTAATAAGGGGAGACAAAGCTATAGATAACTGAAGAAACTGATCTTATTTGATATTCAGTGTCATTGTGTGAAGCATTTTTAGAATATATTTATATTCAGATATCACACCAAAATCAGTGTAGGATGCCATGACTGGTACAGAGATATGATAAGAATTTTTATTCAAAATCACATCTCATATCTAGAACTTGGATTTGCAAACAATACTTAATTTTAAAATAAACTGAACCAAAGTCTTGGCAGTAATTCTGCTAAAAGATTAGTAGCTCAAAACCCATGTCTTAGTTTTGTGGCAGACTTCCATTTCTGTTGATATTTAACTGAAATTACTCAATACCCCAACTGATGCAACACTCATAAAGTGTGTATGGGTGGATTGTACAATAAATTTCAAAATTATACATATCTGAATCTGTATCTTTTATAGTTCTTTCTTTTTAAAAGTGGAAAAAGGCATTGTCATCTTTGACCTTATGGGTGTAATCATTTTTTGCATGGGTAAAGCAGAATTTTGACTTGACAGGCTAGCAAGCTAGGCTGTTGTGAAAAGCATATTATTATATTGGTCTCTCTTGCTCCCTGCTCCAAATCAGCTACACGGGAGGTGAGAGGTAACCCAAAAGTGGTCTTCTGCTGACCTTATTTTCCCTGTGACATAGTTTTTTATACCCAGTCAGATTCATTCACTGGCTCAAAAGCAGCATTGCATCTGCCGTGTCTTCTTCTCTATTTACTGCTCAGATTGTTATCTTTGTCTAGCTAAACAGCCAGAAGCTCTGTAGGCCTTATTTCTGAGTCTGAAAAAACATCTCAAATGTTCATTACATTTTTTTTTTTAAATGGTATTTTGTTGTTGTTGTTTGGAGGGATATAATAAATTACCAAGCAAGACATTTTATCGCTGTTTCTTCTGCCTTTTTCTTGCTTTGCTGAGTGAAGCTGACTATTTTGCTTTAGCTAGCCATAAAGATTCCAGGTTTCTAACCCAAGAATGAAGCTAATTGCTCAGTCCTGCCCAAGAAAAAGGTGAATTTCTTCTATAATACTTATACAGCTGACACACGGCATGGCTCTAACAATGATGATTTAAAATGCTATTTGCCTGTACTTTTGATGCATTTCATTATTTCTGTTAAAGCACTCTAACTACTCTTTGCTAAGACATAACCATAGCTTGACTTCTAAGTGTTCAAAAAGTGAACTTCTCAATGCACGTGATATCTCCATACTAGAGCATTACTCCTTTCTAGTAGAAATACTCCCATGAACGCACCGCAGACTTCACCAACAGTCATATTGAACAGAGATAAGGAAAAGTATCTTTATTTCAATATAATCCTTAATTAATTATCTCTATGTAAAGCAGAATCAATGTTTTATTGTTAATTTTATAAAGAGTTTCCACAAGTCATGACTAGAGAGAGATTTTATTAGAAGGAAAACAAATAATAATGCACGTGACGTGTGATTGGGAGTTCCTTCCAGGAGCCAAGATTTTGTGATGCTGTTGAAATTAGTCACCAATTAATGTAGCTTCATGACGATATTTTGAAATAATGTAACAATATTCCAGACAGGAAGGAAAAAAGGGCCATTACGGGCTTTGCCATTTGGGCTTTACCTTTGCATTGATTGCATTGCTGTATCCCGTATCCAATTTAACTGGTAACCAAAGCAGTACTGAAGTTGTTACTCAGCAACTCATGCAAGTGTACAGCTTGTGTTCAGTTCAAATGCAGTAGTGCTTCAAAGTGGATTTAATTTATTCATAGGTGAGTTTATGTCCTGGTCTGAGGTAAAACAGAACCGATTTTCTGTTTTGTAATTCTACTTTTTTAGCTGGGCGTCTTCTAACTAAACTCTGAAATTAACGGCACATTGTTCAGAATCAGTTCACTCTCACAGTGATAAGATCTGATTATACCTAGGAATGGTATGCAGAGCAGCCCTTGCTTATACTTTTTGTTATAACAACTGATGTCAGGTAACTTCATTATTTGCCCTATTGGAGGGTCAGGAGCAGAAAAGTGTAGAGGCGTCACAGGACATGTTACCCAAAGCTGACCAACAGGGNCTCAATACCCCAACTGATGCAACACTCATAAAGTGTGTATGGGTGGATTGTACAATAAATTTCAAAATTATACATATCTGAATCTGTATCTTTTATAGTTCTTTCTTTTTAAAAGTGGAAAAAGGCATTGTCATCTTTGACCTTATGGGTGTAATCATTTTTTGCATGGGTAAAGCAGAATTTTGACTTGACAGGCTAGCAAGCTAGGCTGTTGTGAAAAGCATATTATTATATTGGTCTCTCTTGCTCCCTGCTCCAAATCAGCTACACGGGAGGTGAGAGGTAACCCAAAAGTGGTCTTCTGCTGACCTTATTTTCCCTGTGACATAGTTTTTTATACCCAGTCAGATTCATTCACTGGCTCAAAAGCAGCATTGCATCTGCCATGTCTTCTTCTCTATTTACTGCTCAGATTGTTATCTTTGTCTAGCTAAACAGCCAGAAGCTCTGTAGGCCTTATTTCTGAGTCTGAAAAAACATCTCAAATGTTCATTACATTTTTTTTTTAAATGGTATTTTGTTGTTGTTGTTTGGAGGGATATAATAAATTACCAAGCAAGACATTTTATCGCTGTTTCTTCTGCCTTTTTCTTGCTTTGCTGAGTGAAGCTGACTATTTTGCTTTAGCTAGCCATAAAGATTCCAGGTTTCTAACCCAAGAATGAAGCTAATTGCTCAGTCCTGCCCAAGAAAAAGGTGAATTTCTTCTATAATACTTATACAGCTGACACACGGCATGGCTCTAACAATGATGATTTAAAATGCTATTTGCCTGTACTTTTGATGCATTTCATTATTTCTGTTAAAGCACTCTAACTACTCTTTGCTAAGACATAACCATAGCTTGACTTCTAAGTGTTCAAAAAGTGAACTTCTCAATGCACGTGATATCTCCATACTAGAGCATTACTCCTTTCTAGTAGAAATACTCCCATGAACGCACCGCAGACTTCACCAACAGTCATATTGAACAGAGATAAGGAAAAGTATCTTTATTTCAATATAATCCTTAATTAATTATCTCTATGTAAAGCAGAATCAATGTTTTATTGTTAATTTTATAAAGAGTTTCCACAAGTCATGACTAGAGAGAGATTTTATTAGAAGGAAAACAAATAATAATGCACGTGACGTGTGATCGGGAGTTCCTTCCAGGAGCCAAGATTTTGTGATGCTGTTGAAATTAGTCACCAATTAATGTAGCTTCATGACGATATTTTGAAATAATGTAACAATATTCCAGACAGGAAGGAAAAAAGGGCCATTACGGGCTTTGCCATTTGGGCTTTACCTTTGCATTGATTGCATTGCTGTATCCCGTATCCAATTTAACTGGTAACCAAAGCAGTACTGAAGTTGTTACTCAGCAACTCATGCAAGTGTACAGCTTGTGTTCAGTTCAAATGCAGTAGTGCTTCAAAGTGGATTTAATTTATTCATAGGTGAGTTTATGTCCTGGTCTGAGGTAAAACAGAACCGATTTTCTGTTTTGTAATTCTACTTTTTTAGCTGGGCGTCTTCTAACTAAACTCTGAAATTAACGGCACATTGTTCAGAATCAGTTCACTCTCACAGTGATAAGATCTGATTATACCTAGGAATGGTATGCAGAGCAGCCCTTGCTTATACTTTTTGTTATAACAACTGATGTCAGGTAACTTCATTATTTGCCCTATTGGAGGGTCAGGAGCAGAAAAGTGTAGAGGCGTCACAGGACATGTTACCCAAAGCTGACCAACAGGGTATTCCATCCCATCTGCATCATGCTCAGTATAAAAGCTGAGGGACCAAAGGGCCAGTTCTCTTTCATCAATGGCCGATGTCCAAGGAGGACCCTGTCTGTTCGTCTGCCTTTGATCACAATGCGTGTGTTCCTGACTTCAGATCTGGAATCCAGCTCCTGTCTGTCTCCAAGTCCAGTCTGGGATTTTTTGCCTGTGCCTGCTGGTCATGTGATTGCCATCCTGGGAGCTTGATACAATTTTGTATATACTGAATATTTTTTTTTTCTTTAAATATTTTTCTTGTTATTATTTATTATTTCATTATTTATTAATATTTTCATTAGTATAGTTTTTTTTATAAACTCATAAATCTCTTTTATCTCTTTTTTCCCTCTGTTTCTTTAGAGGTGGGAGGGAAGGGCCATCTGTCTTTCTGATTGGTCAATACAGCCAAAACTATGATAGTTTATTAACCAAAAATAAAACCTGAGTCTTGTTTTATAGCCAGATAACATCTCATATTGAAGAGAGGCAAAATTTTCTTGACTGATCTTTCTTCCTGTGTTTGGCAGAGAGAGTCTGACTTTTTTTTTTTTTTTTTTGTTTGAATTTCACTAG
>VZRU01006935.1:292843-307434 GCA_013398155.1 Pedionomus torquatus | reverse complement strand
TGATTTATGATGTTGTGCAGTCATTGATTATAACTGTGGTGTTAATTTTTGAGACTGGCCAAGCATCTACCTAAAGTGTCTGCCCAAGTAGAATTATCTTGGGCACAATTACTCTGTGGTTATTTCTTTAGAATGTGCAGTGCTCATTCTGTATGTCTCACCTACCAGTTTGTATTTGTATCTCCCACTTTTCATTCAGAAATCTTTTATGGTCTACTCTTAGGCAGCTAATATACAAATACAAGATACTAACTTGTCTGTAATAAATTGTATAGTAGGTACTAAAAAACAGTGTATTGTGGTATATACCCACAAGATGGCAGATTAACTTTAGTATATGTGACCTTCAGCATCTGCTGAATTTTGGTTTTAGACATGAAGCCTTAATGTTTTATTGATTCCAGAGAGCCTCTGCCTACTTGTTAAATGGGTATATGTTGGTAAGAGACTGACTGCAGTCAGAGTGCATATGCACCTCTGCTGTGTGCAGTGGCAAAAACTCAAAAGTGAGCCAGTAGCATATCTGAGAGCATTTACCAATCTTTTTGTTCTTCTTAACTACATCAAAACTTCGTCTTCTCTGCTAGCCATTTGAAAGATAATATGTTTGCTGTTTACAGATGATGTAGTTAAGGATAGAACAACATCTAACCTGATCTCCTTCTGTGATGAGGTTACCTGCTTAGTGGATGAGGGAAAAGCTGTAGATGTTATCTACCTAGACTTTAGTAAAACCTTTGACTCCATTTCCCACATCATTCTCCTGGAGAAACTGGCTGCTCATGACTTAAGTGTGAGCTTTGCTGGGCAAAAACCTGGCTGGTTGACCAGGCCTGAAGAGCCCTGGTAAATGAAGTTAAATCCAGTTGTCAGCTCATCACGTGATGTTTCTCCAGGACATGATATTGAGGCCGTTTCCTTTTAATACCTTCAATAAAGATCCGGATGAGAGGATTGAGTGCTCCCTCTGTAAGTTTGCAGATGACATCAAGTTGGGTGGCAGTGTTGATCTGCCTGAGGGTAGGAAGCCTCTACAGAGGTATCTGGACAGGCTGGATTGATGGACAAAGGCCAGCTATATCAGGTTCAACAAGGCCAAGAGCTGGGTCCTGCTCCCAGCACTGGTGAGGCCACATCTCAAATATTGTGTTCAGTTTTGGGGCCCTCACTACAGGAAAGACCTTGAGGTGCTGGAGGGTGTCCAGAGAAGGCCAACGAAGATGGTAAAGGGTCTAGAGCACAATCCTTAGGAGGAGGGGCTGAGGAAACTGGAATTGTTTAGTCTCAAAAAATGGGTGGTGACCATATTAGTCTCTACATCTACCTGAAAGGAGGCTGTATCGAGATGGTGGTGCTCTCTTCTCCCAAGTAGCAGGCAATATGGTTACTTGGGAAATAGAGGTCCAACCCAATTCAGCAGTGCAACCTCTGGAAAATCTAGGTGTCGTCTGTGATGGTAAATCTAAACCACAAGATGGAGAATTCTGCAGCTTGCCTTTTAGTCCTGGCCCTCCAGTCACCCGTTTAAGGAAACCTGTTGAATTCTGAAAATCCCTGCCAACCTGCATTTCTTTCTTGGGGAAACTCAGTGTGCTGGGAAGAGAAAAGAGAAACCGTGTCACAGTGTGAGGTCAGGCTCAGGTAGGGGCATCCATCTGCATCTGAGAGCTGTGAGGTGCTGCCTAATTCCACAATGTACATGTAACCTGAGGAATAGACTACATAGATGGATTAGAAAAGAGGAATTCCTCTACTTCCATTCTGTTTAGGCTGTCTCCTGTCTGTGCTGGGATGCATTTTACCTGCTTACTTCATTATTTATGCTGTTTACTTCTTGCCTTTTCTGGGCACCGTGATAGTGATAGTAGTTTAGCCAGTTTCCCTGTGACTTTTGGTCAGCTGGTGTTAGTCTCATAAACTGGCAAAATGCTGAAACTGGACACTGTTAATTGCAGGCAAACATAATATAATAATCTATGTGCGTTCCCCCTGGAATAAAAGAAATGCATTGTAACAATTGCAACCTATTGTAAAATCTGCTTCTCCGCTGCCTGCGTTTTAGACATAAAACATCCCCTTTATAATTTTATGCTCAAAATTGCATTTTGAAAAATATGAAACATGTCCATTCATGGAAATTTTCAAGGCACTGTTTTATTGATTCATTTTAATAACCCTTTATTAATAAATCTGGAGCTTCAGATTTTATACTTTGAAAACTGTTTTCATTTTCTTTGGTTTCTGTTAGGATCAGGCTCTCTGGAAATGTGCTGTATGCATTCAGTAGCAGCAAAACAAAGCTTTGTGTTCTGGCTCATCGCCTCCATTGCAGGGGCAGACAGGTGGTGATGTCCTGTCACCATGACTACATACAGCCCTTAGGGAGGGCTCTTGTAAGATGATAGTAATTCCTGAATGGGGGGAAGGGCATCAAGATACACTCCTTTGAGCTGTGGGTTCTTTTGTATGGGTTGCGCTTGATTACACGCCTACTCTGTCGCATACGTGAGTGCTTGCGGAAATGCAGGAATCTGAAAGAATACATCACTGCAGACAGGAGACAACAGCTGCTCACATTTACCATTTAAAGTCTCTACGCGGATTACAAAGGCAGAGGCGATTACAGCCAGACTGCCCAAATTTCTGCATTATATTGACCATAGATTTTCCGAGAGTTAGGCACTTCAGAAGGAAAGGTATACCTGCGCTGAAGTGAAAGCTGGTTAATATGGCAGTGATTTAGGGCATTAGTGGTTTAGGTCTGAACGGGAAGGTAGGGTTCCATGGCAGTGACCTCATCTAGTGACAGAAAGTAGACATGCCGTGGTAGGAAATGTTAATGAGAGTAAATGGAAAAGTCCTTCAGCTCTATCTTCCCTCAGTACATCTCAGCAATTTAGGTAAATAGAATTACGAAGCTGGACTGCGCCTAGCACACACAGACTGCCAGCTTTTGCTTGTGAAAGAGGTCTAATAGCATTTCCAATGATTAAATGTGGTTTGACCTTGTTGATGCTATGGCTAAAAAATGGGATTGTGTCATCTTTGGCTTTGGATTTGAGTGGCTCAAAAAGTGCCACCTAGTGACTTGCCAGTATTTTCCCTTTATATGCTTTCCTTTGGCTTGGCCTTGTTTAAACTTCTGAGGTCTGCTGAGACCACAGCTGGAGTTGGTGTTGCTTCAGGATACTTGTTTCAATTCCATTCCTCCTTTGCAGCAACACCGGTAAACCTCTCAGCTCCTGAAGGAAGTAATGTGTTTGAGTAAGGAGACAAAAACGTGAGGGGTGTAAGAGAGTTAAGTAATATAAACTGAAAAATAGTAAAGGACTGTCAGACTTGAAAAGGCAGGACAGGCTAAATCAAAGATGGCCTTGTGGTTCAGAAGGGATGTTTATACAACTGCAATTTTACTTTAAGGACCATGTAGCTGTCACTTGGTATGTCTACATATAATACCTGGTGATGATAAGTTGTGGAAAAGAGTTTATAGTCTGTGATGTTACTAATATTATTCGGTGTTAGAATTTTCAGCCTAAATTTCAGTCTGTACACACTGTACACACATAACAGGAAGGTCTCTCTGACTCAAATTTAATGTGAGCTGACAGAAAGGAGGAGAGTACACTGCATGAGGAGACTAAAGATGGGAAGAAACCCTGCCTTTTTAATGGGGAATTAATTAGAGACAATTGGCCAAATGGAAGAAAAGTCTCCAGCTAATATCTCCTTGAAGTATAAGTCCCCGTGCTGAGTGAATGGGAGTTACCACCTGAATCTTAGTTTCCCAAGGGAAGAGATTTCAGTGCTGTGAAGGAGTGTGGGAGCAGTGGTGAGCTGTGGAGAATGATCGGTCTCCTTTGTATCCATCTTCAGATGCAGCAGTTCCTCATTCTGCTGTTTGCTCCTAATGATTCAGGAATAGAAAGAAGCAGTGACCTAGAAAATATAGAAATATCATTTTACTGTAAAATATTTACAATCTCTAGCTTCAGCTTGACAAGTTCTGCAGAATTGGGAGCAGCCATATTACCATACTAGTAAACTGTGTTCTCTTCCAAAATTGTCACTTACATGCAACAAGAAGCATTCTTGTATATACATACAATCTGTAAAATAGAACGGTTAGTATGGAAATACAGGCTTGCAAAATCACTTTGAAAATTTATTAGCCATCCATCAAATTGCCCTGCCTGCTTGATTGACAATTAAATAGTATAAATCACCTGGCTAAAACAGTGTTACTTGTTCTGGGTAAGTAGTCTGAGATAAGTAAAACAATGGGGAGCCTTGTATTTGAGTTATCTACTAAGTTTTAGGACTTGTTCTTGCATGTCAGTCATGAAGACATACAAGGTGTCAATGTCAGAGTTCTGCTGAGCTTAGATCCCAGAATTCAAAAGGCTATAATTGTGCTGGGTCAGGGAACTGCAAATTCCCCTATAGGCTGTCCACTGGAGGCTTAGTGCCCTTTAGGACTCTTTGCACTCAGTATATGTTTTTTATGTGTATGGTCAGCAAGTGGAATGTTGCTTCATGTCTCCATTTGGAACTCTTGAAATTCTTCTGCTGTGTATCAGAAACCTGGAGGGCATGGGCAATTTAAATAGCACTGGTGCCTTTCTGCATTTCCTATTGCATAATTTGGATGAACCAAGGAATTTTGTTCTCTTTTTTTTTTTGGAAGACGAGCGAAAGAAAAAGTGTGCCGAATAGAGCAGTTACAGTTTTTTATATCTAAAACATATAATTGAAAATATATGTGTAAATTAGGCATTAAAAAATATAGGCTCTGGGTTAAAATGCTGCATTATGAAACGGAGATAATGGTAAAATTAAAATCATTGCTTGTCCTCATTTCTGCACAAACTCTGTAACACATGAATTAAGGATGTGCCTGGTGCAGATGGGAGATGTTAGTAACATCCTTTCTACACAGCGCACATTCATGGAAGAAGCATATGCTCTGCCAGTTTTGTCCCTTTTCACTTTCAGAGTTTGAAAAGAATGTGCTGTTCCCTGGTGCCTGAAGTTGCAGTAGCATAATCCCATCCAAAGAATAAACGATACCTATGATGTGCCCAACATGTTAGGATCTGAATATGCCAATAAAAGCTACCATCTCTTTTTTTCTTCTGTATCTTTTTGTGTTTATATACTTCATTTAATCTATCTTAGTTGAGAGAGAGAATTTATGTAGCTTAAATATTACATATTTATATATGTTGAATACCTTCACATACTTCTCAGATCTTTCTCTGCTTATTTACATGAAGAGGTAGGATAAGGCCTTTGGTGTTCAGCAGAGACAAAAAGCTGTTATTTTCTGGGTCAATCAATTTCCTTCCTTAGATCAGAGCTGGGATCTCTGAAACGTATACCAGAACTGAGCTTCCTGTAGAGTCGTAAAATTAGACCCATCACTGTCATCCCCTGTAATAGCAACAAAAGAATAAATATGAAGAAGTGTAAATTTTCGTGGCTGTTGAACCCCATCAATCAGTTCCAGTTCTCTGGGAAGGCAACTGATAATTCAACCACTTAGAGTGTTTGTATGACATAATTAAAAAAACCTGTGCACGTTACCTTTTAATATAGCTGCTATTATATGGCATGTTGTTAAACTGCTTCTTTTGGTTTGCTGGAGTTGATATCACTGCATTAGACTAAGGGGAAAATTGGCCTGACCCACTTTGATTTAGGATGGCCGATTTCACTCATTAGGACTGTACTTTGCTTGTACTTTGCTGAAGGCACATACCTCAGGCTATGCCTTCTGAAAGCAAAAGTGACATTTCTACATTAGGAGGCTGGTAGGACAGAGCTTTCATGATTATGTACAGGCTATAAGGGTTTTAGAATAAAGAGTAAATAATCGTCTGATACTGAAATTCTCATGAGAGGCTTACAGTTTTTTAATGCTTTTTGTATTTTTTGTATGTGTTTCCTATAAGAACAATGAATACCTTTTAGGGCTGATAGCATTTCCCCCCCTATCCCTTAATGTAGGTTATGAGAAAAAAACATTAAATGGCTCTTACTATACAGGAAATGTACTTGAAGTGTAGAATGCTTGGGAAAGGATGCCTGCTTTACTGCTATAAATTGTTCATGATATGTCTTTTCTTATATGCATCAAACATAGCACTTGCTGCAGAGATGCATGTGATTTGTCTTCTCTCCTGAGAGATGGTAATTGGCTTCAGTTTACTTAGGCTACTCCAGTACAATTTATTTTCTTAGCTTAGCTGAGGCTCATGTTGCAGTATGCTTTCTTCTATGGGGGTGAAGTATTTAATTTGTAAAGTGGCAGAAAGTATGTGATGCATTACAGAGATAAAGCATATCCCTGCTCTGTGGTGTTTAGTGAAAACAGATCAAAGCATTCCATCACCCCTCTCTACCTTATCCCTTCTTGTTATTAAATTGTACATGAACTAACAATAATCTTTTAGAAAACATTAGTTGTAAATAGCTCAGTAATTTGAACACAGAACTAATGGGCTGTGGTTACTATTTGCTTTGTCTATTTATAATGAATTATTTCTGTGGTTTTCAGCCTCAGTCACATGGTGTTCTTTCTCTTTTCTGAGTCTTATCTCTGTCTGGATAACTAAACATTCTTCAAACAGGCAACAAATAGAAAACAAGTTCTTCAATGTAAAAATACTCACATAGTTGTAACAATTCATGCAGCATAATAAAGATGTAACATGTAAGTCTTATACTGGAGATGGGCCCTCATGGGTGAGGGCTTTCTTGATTTATTAATTCCCATCAAAATTTTACCTAAATTATGGATTTATTTTTTTTTCTCCAATAAAGTGCAAAATACAATTCATAAGGGACTAAGATACGATGAGTACTCACAGCTCCATTTAATGAACTAATGAATTTCACAGTAAATACATTTGACTGCTGGCAATCCTAACTTGTCGTAATGGCAGTCCCACTTACCATTACTGTGGCCAGTCTGCTACTTCTTGGAGGAAATGGGATTTTTTTTGCCACCACACACTGAGCTTTCCTCTTTTTGTAAATATTACTTCAGTGCTGAATTAGCTTCAGTTAATTCTGCAAGCTCATTACTCTTTTATGACTGCGCACATGTTAGTCCTGCTGCATTAGCTCATGTGAGGCACTGGGACTTCTGGGAACACTTGCTTGGGAACAGCATTAAGCTATGCTGTCCTGTGAGTTAATTTGCAATGTACTGAACAAGAATACATCTCCTTTCTGGGCATCCATGTGGAAATTTTTTAATCGAAAAACTCATTAAATAAAATCAGCGAGTAATGAACTTATACTATGAGAGTGACCTAGCTCTACTGTCAGCGTTACTAATACTCTCGTTTGGGCAACATGTGACAGATAAGAAGTTTAATATGTAGTGGAAGGCATTTTATCTGTGGTTGGACATGTTGAAAATTCACCTGTTCATGGACATGGATCGGTATTGTCATATAGCATGGATTTTAGTAGCCAATAAGGGATCCTTCTTTGCTGACTGGAAACTGTGGAAAGGGACTAGAAGCACAAAGTGGTAGGAATATAAACCCATGCTTGACTGGGATAACAATTACTACTAGTTTGCCTGGTGCCACGTAGGGAGTTCTTTCAACTGACATTTCTGTTCAAATGATCTGGAAACACAGGGGAGGAGTGTATAATGTGAGATTTAAATTATACAAATTCCATTGATTTCTGGGTGAAGCTGGGTACGGTAATCTTACTTTTACAGACTATTGTAAGAGACTTCAGGCTTCTGAAAATGAATGATGAACTGTTACTCTTCACCAGATCACGTGCCAACCTGTCCACAGAGCAGAAGTTCTGCAGCTTTTAGTTGCTGTTTTGAGCAGGTAATGTGAGTAAGCATGAGTAAAATGCAATTGTTAGATGTGAAGTCAGGGACCAAAGAAGGAGGAGAGCTCAAAAAGTCTCCAGAAGTAAATTGAATCATTTATGAGGTTAGATAAGGTACTCAGAGGAGCGGTGGAATAAATAATGTACATAACGTTGACTTCAAGGATTTACATACTGACATTAACACAATGTGATTAGAGGATTCTCTAATTTGGGCCTGGAGGCCAGGTACTTGTAAGGATGCCCAGACAACTGTGAGAGGCCATGTCTTGAGCTTTAACTCCATATTCTAAGAGGGCCAGGGACCAGCTCCAGAAATTAATAGCATGAGCAGGATAGACAATTCTGTGTGTTCTTGGTGGGGCATTTTTTCCGATATATGTATGTATGTCATTCCTGTAAGCATATGTGATGGCTTCCCTATTGCATTGTATACCTGATTCCCTAATGCATTGTATGCTCAGAGACTCTGGTGCAACAATTGCTGATGCTTATCACATTAGAGATTGTAATCGATGAAGAAAACACTTAAAGCATGCCAATGAGCAAACTCCAGGAATATTCTGCTTGCTGCTACTTTTGAAATACAAAATTTTAAATTCACTAAGATAATACTGAATTTCAATGGACTGTATCTTTCTATCCTTGAACAGCATGAATACATCCATCATAATTCAAAACTTTTATTGTGTAACATCTGGATATTATGACTGTGAACAATACATAACACAGTTGAGTTTCAGTATAGTCCCTGTCTTACGAGAACAAGTGAAATGGTATTTATTACTTTTAAGAACTACGGGAATAAAAGGAATCACTGTACAATTAAAACAACTTCTGTTTGCAGTGAGCCCTTGGACTGGATGTTATACAGGACCAACTTTGTTGCAGAGTTTGTTTGCACGTTTTAAGACTTGTAAAGCATGGGCAGCTTTGGTAGCAGCAACGTGGCAAACTAAAATAATGCTGCAGAATACTCAGCTGGACCTTCAGGTTTTGGAAGGGCTTGTAAGGATTGACAGTAAGGCTGTTTGCGCAGAATGTGTAGATGTCCTGTGTTAACCCTAGACAGTGTGCTGGTGACAAAGAAGAAATTTCTATCAATTGTTTAACAAAATTTTCTTTCACAAAAAAAAATAGTGAAGAATAAGGTATTTAGTTCTCTTGATAAAGAAAACATTCTTTATTTGTACCAAAGCCAGGTTTTTTTCTTGCTTTAACCATCAGAAGGACAGAGACAAAGAAAAATAAATACAATAAAAAATGAAATCTTTATTTTTTGGCTCATTTGTAATATTGTTTACGTTGTTCATGATAATAACAATTTCCTGCATGCATTTCACCAACACATTACAAGTCAAAAGCATTTGTAAAAGAAAAGAATCTACATTTAATGTTAGCTTGTGTATGAAACACAAAATGTCCTGATGTTCTTGATTTTACAAATGTGCCGTTTAGTTCCTGGGAAATATTGTGGATCCTATTTGTACAAGTCTAGTGCAGTGTGATCGAAAAAAGAATAAGAATAGGCTATGTAAACGGACACTGCAAGATAGCAAGGATTTAATGAACAATGAGACTATCTTGGAACTTCTGATGCAAACAGCGCTAGAAATTTGCACGTTCCCCTAACACTTGCCTTGCTATGCCCTGTTACCAGATATAACTATTTGGAAACAAGCTGGGTTCCAGATTTACACAATTTACTTCACATTGAAATATATGCAAATATAATAATAAAACAAGATAGTCTACAAATACTCACTTTTTTCCTCATAGTGTAATGATGCCAGTTTGAAATGACTGTGGTTAGAAAGTAAGCCAAGTGAATGAGGAAAGAAATATAAGAAACAGTGATCTAAACTTGAAGACACTTTTCTTATGTACAAAACTGTCGCCAAATGGTATTTCTTTACATTATTTATATATGCTAACCACATTTTCAACAGGTTAAACAGTTTGCAATATGGCCTGTACAGTCTGATTCTACACAACATAGTAGCCACTTCAAATTTAAAATGCGAAACTGAAGAAGATCATAAGCAGCTGCGAACTATTGCTTAATGATTTGAAAGAATGAGGTCTGGTTGGACAATTTGATTCACTTCACCACTGACACAGGGCTTCCTGTAATGGAGACTGGGCAGTGGAAGGAGCAAGACGGGGCAGCAATAGCATTGACATGCATCAGTGATACTTGCCAAACTATCTATAATGATGTAGAATATAACATGCCCTGTTTTCCTCTTGCAAATTACCCATACTGTGGTACACATCTGATGCAGTTCAATGTGGCAAAGCCATTTAATTCTATACTCAAATATGCACGGCAGTATACCGTTACTATTTACATGGAAAATGGCATTTTATTGATCCATTGGATGTTGGCCATATTGAGAGAAAACCATAACTAAAGAAAACAAAATGAACCTTTTAAAAAAACCCAACAAAGCAAAAAAATACCCCAGGTATGTTTTGATGAAGCTATTTTTCCAGTGCAGAAATTGCACGGTATTTTTTAAGCTGTGAATATTTTAACAAAAACATGTTTAATGATTTGCATAAAAATAAGTCATTGCAGATTGCTGTAAATTAGAGGAGACTTTTCAGGGACATTAGGCGTAATCTGGATGCAGCCATACCACATAGGATACCTCAAATTTTAGAGCAACCCTGAAACAAGGAAATTCTAAAAATCTTTAGCTTTGTGCAATGTCGTATTTTTATTTATGCATGATTGCCAAGTGCAGCATGCCTATGCAAATCACTTCTAGCTGTACATTACAGAGAATTGGAGAGCAGAACACCTGGTCCTCATACCTCTTTCCCCAACATAAAACCTATTACAAAAATAGTCACATGTAATAGTAGACAACTTGTGAATTTAAAAAAATGATAGATACACTAATACTAATTTCGTAAAAATATGACAAATGTAGCAGTTGCATTACAAACAGTGAAGAGAATTACTGTTCTACACGTTTTGCAGTATATGAAACACAAAAAAAGTATCGCTTTGCACACATTTCATGCTCCATTCTCTCTGTGGAGCCACTTTTTCCCTCATCCTTAGTAGTGTCAGCTGTAGAGAAAACAGTAACCTCTTGTCAAGTTTGTTACCCTGATTCACAGAGTCACAGTTTGATGATAAAGGTTCACTGTTTTGTTATAGGCACTGACCTTAAGTATATATATAATGTATATATACACACACACACGCGCACGCACACACACACATATAAGTGTAAAAACTGTCAGTTTGGCATAAACCTCCTGCAGGAGTCCAGTTGATGCTTCATTCTCAAAGACTGTAAACAAGTTGTCCCACAAGCAGAATCCTTCCATCTTTATTTTTTATTTTCCCTGACATCTTTACCTTTGTAGTTCTTTTCTGCTTTATCTTTTTCATATTTTTCTTTGTCTGGCTTTGTTACACTGTCATATGAAGGTGGGGAAGTTGTAGAGGAACTCTCATCTGTTTTTTCTGGAGTGGAGTTCCCATTTAGTTTATCAATAATTATCTCTTTTATAACTGGTCCATCTCCTTCTTTGTTTTTGTTTCTGTTAAATATACTAGACACATTTTTAACTTTTTGTCTTAAAAGGTAACACCTGTAAGCACGCTGAATAATCACAGCAGATACTTCCTCCTGTTTTCGTTTTAATGTGGTTGTAATTGGTTCATAGGAGACTTTAGAAGGATTGGCTGCCATAAACCGATCTTCCATCTGTATTCTGAGGGCGTCCATCTCCCCGCTCTCCCCCAAAACACGCTTTGTGAAAGCAAACAAGATGTCAAGGCAGTGAATTCTGTCACCGCTTACCATGGGCAGATCCATTGCAATGAGTTGAATTGTGTTTGGTTTCGGTATATTAAGAGGAGGATCCAGAGAAGCTGCAAAGTCAGACAATTTGCTATATTCTATGAATTGTGTTGCATCGGCATCATATTTTTCCCAAACTTCATAGAACATCTCAAAGTCATCCTCACTTAAGGGTTCAGCACTTTCCTCAGTGGCAACACTGAAGTTCTCCAAAATCACAGCAATGTACATGTTCACCACTACCAGAAAGGATATGATAATGTAGCTGACAAAGAAGAAAATCCCAACAGAAGGGTTGCCGCAGTCGCCTTTCACAGAGCTCCCTGGATGAGCTTTGTTAGGGTCACAGTCTGGCTCCCCAGTGTTAAGAATTGGGGCTAGCAAACCATCCCAGCCAGCAGACGTGGTAATTTGGAAGAGGCAGATCATGCTGTTGCCGAACGTTTCAAAGTTGAACATGTCATCAATCCCAGCTTCCCTCTTAACGTAGGCAAAGTTGGACATGCCAAATATCGCATAGATAAACATGACCAGGAACAGCAGCAGACCAATGTTGAATAAAGCAGGAAGAGACATCATCAAAGCGAAAAGCAGAGTGCGGATTCCCTTAGCGCCTTTAATGAGACGCAGGATTCGACCGATTCTGGCAAGTCGGATCACTCTGAATAGCGTGGGGGATACAAAATATTTCTCAATCATCTCGGCTAAGAACATACCTAGAGAAAAAAAAAAGTGAATAGTTAAAATATAATTTTAATTTAATTAATAAATTTAATTTTAAAATTGTTCATTCATTACCTACAAAGATTGATTTATTGCTATCTCCAAAACAATAGGGAGTCTATGTTGCAGCAAAAATTCATACAAGTTACTAGATTTTATTGAAAGCTGTAATTAAGGTGTAAGCACCTTCCTTATGTTGAAATGCTATCTAGGAGAAGGCAAATCAGTAAAAGAAAGAAGACTGCTTGTTGCAAGGTAGCTAGTGTCTATCCAAGCTTTCAGTTATTCCTAAAGCAGCCTGGAAAGAGAAGTTCCTGTCTTAGATTTCATTAGTTCTTGAAGGGGAGCCCAGTACTTATTGCTGTCTTATGAAGGACTATAATGACTTAATTTCTGTAATTTGTTTTACCTGAGGATCTACACTGTGTCAGCACAGCCTCTCTCAGGTGTATGCCTCTTTAAGACTTAAATTTTGTCACACAACTAATTTGCACTTTGGAGAGTCATGAGCTTTTAGTTGACAGACATCTAAATTTTCACCAAGACCTTAGTTAGCAAAAGCAATTAAAACTTTCATCTCTTTCATATACTTTTAAGCTTTAGTTTTGAAAGTAAATTGATGGTTTGTGCGCATATACTACTAAACATTCTACTTTATATTTCTACATGTAAATCTAATGTGCCAAATAGTTCATTTATGTCTTTTGATATGGATAATGACAGTGAATCTAATGGAAGAGAGAAAAGTCTTATATGCAACATTTCACGTATTGTATGCTATAAAGTGTGAAGATCTGAATCAACATGTAAGTCCCGTAGGAAACAGAAAAATTCATATTCAGCATCATAACATTCTTGAAACAAATGTTCCTTTTTCTTTCTGCTAAGACTCTCTTGAAAGGGAACTGCTCTTACCTACTATGGAGAGAATCACAACCACAAAATCAAAAATATTCCAGCCTATTGTGAAATAGTAATGGCGAAGCGAAATCAATTTCAGAACACATTCTCCAGTGAAAAGGATAATGAACACAAGGTTAATCCGGGATAAAATTGTTTCCATTTCTTTACTCTGGTCATCTGTTTCTACCATCATTGTGACCATGTTAAGGCAGATGAGTATCATGATACTGATATCAAATGCTTGTTTGGTTACAAAATCAAAGACCATGCCTTGGAATTTGTTCTGCAAAAACAAAGATGGAATACGGTTTATACTCTGAAAATATCTGCCTTTACAAATGCCAAATAGGAAAGCAAGTCCCTGCAAGATTAGGAGTGCAGGGCAAGACCCGTTCACAATACATCTGTTAGGATACACCAAACCCTTGCTGGTTTTTCTCATTCTGTTGTAATGGATCAAGGAGTCTACCACTGTTGGCTGAAAGAGCAGGAAGGGAAACAGTGCAATAACAACAGTAATAACATTGTCAATTTAGATTATTGGTGTTATAGAGGTGTTACAATGTGATACCCAACAAGAGTACCAGCCAAATAGAAACTCATTTTCTGATCCTCGTTCTTAGATGGTTTTAGAATACTAACTCCTAGAGATGTCTCTCTCTTCCTTAAACAAATCATGCTTGGTGAGATCATTGGACCATTGAAGTTACATGTTTCAAACACACCAGGACTGCAATATCCTGGTTTTCCTTTAGTACTTAGCTAAAGGTTTATTGCCTTATGTCTGTCCTTACAAAGACTGTTTTTAACCCCTCAGTGCATAAGGTGCAACAAGTTGGGTTGGTTTTTTTTTCCATACACTGCAGGAGTTCAGTAAATAACAGAGTAGTTTCTTATCTTAGAGACAAATTTATCCTAGTTTGTGTTTTACTTCCTGGGACATTCTTTTAGTTCTGTAAGATTATCTACATCTATCTTTTCCTTTCACATTAGGTGACCACTGCCCCCTTCTGTCTTCAGCATCAAGGGCCACTGCATCCCCACTTCCTATAAATTTGTTAGAAGGAGAAAAAAAAGAAAATGAAGTTTATAAGCAGTTAACAAGAACCCATAAATTATCCAATCAACTTTGCTTTTCTAGAACTTAGGCAGGGAATTACAAAATTAACCATATTAACCTTATTAAATCCTATAGTTCATATTTCAGAGTGTATGCTTTTAAATGAAACAAGAACAATCTAGTCTAATGAATTAAAAAAAAAAAAAGGGGGGGGG
>VZRU01006935.1:270742-292834 GCA_013398155.1 Pedionomus torquatus | reverse complement strand
AAAAAAAAAAAAAAAAGAGGGGGGGGGGGGGGAAGAGGGACACAAATTCAACCCTTACACGAAAATAAATGGAAAAATATTTTCTTTCTAGACATATAACTTTCTCTTATCGGCTAAAATCATATTCCAAAATGAGTATTTAATATTAGGGGTGTTAAAACCAAATCACTCTTACCACTGGCCTCGGTATAGGTTTCTGTGGCTTTTTGGATCCCAGCTTTTTCATTGCATTGTAATATTTCTTCTGTTCTTCCGTCATAAATATATCTTGACCTCCAAAGTAAAGGAATATTATCAAGACTAATTATTATCCTGTCCACACATACATTTAACTACAATATGTCTCTCTGTAAAATAATATTACATTCATATTTGATTTATATAACAAAAGTGATTTTTTTTCAGGTATTTACAGTGTGGATGCTTGTATGCATTCTTAACACACAAAATAACCCATTACTGATGCCTTGCCAGGCTGACAGCTGAGTTTTTCCCATGTCTTTATGCTCACTTTTGCTGACATGGCTAAAATGGTTTTTACTAAACTGATGCCGTTAAATTGCTGATTAGGATATGGGAAGTGTCTAGGAGCCTGACTGGTGCCTTACAAGTCCTAAATGGTAGATAGACTTTTAGGATTATGGCTAGCCAGGTCTAAAAGTGGGGTAACTTTGGGGCACACATTGTGTCAAAGGAGAGTATTTGGTCTAAGATTTTACTGAGGGTTTTAATGACAGCAAAAAACCCTCGCCTTTGTTATAAACTTAAGAAAAGTAATCCAAATCATGCCATAGCAAATTATTAACCAAAACACCACTGGAACCTTGACTAACTCAGATTAGCCTTTGTTTGCAGATGCGAATCTGCCAGATGTGCAACTGACTGACTGAATTTCAGTGTAACATAAACTGTGCTTATCGATGAGTCTGAACAAAGTCGGGTGGAAGCATAATGTTAATGTCTGCTAAAGTAAAGAAGTATATGTTTATGCCTCTTTGAAGAAGCTGAAGAATATTTCCACAAGGAATAATTTTTGTAGTTCACAGTTGACTTTTAGCATAGGCTGTTTGCTATTGCTGCTTTTTATTTGTTGAGCAGACAAAACTGTATCATGTGAAACTGCTTTTTCACAGCATACAAAGATTTAGAATGATCCTAAGGTTCTAGGTGTTTTGGCAGTTGAAGGCTAAGAATCATGAGGCTTCAAAATAAATTAAATGTGAATACTTGTATTTTTAGATTTTTAATGTTATTTTAAATAAAACTATATGCATTATCAATATAATTACTTTAAACATGCTTTTACATCAAAAAATATCTTTCCTTTTACACCTTTGCTTTATTATTGCTAATAAATTATGGATTGCATATGTGTCTAAAAGGTTCATGTCATTTCTCACAAAAGTGTTAGAAAAATAGAGATCTTTTTGTACACATTTTCACTTGTATCTTTACGCCTTTTCATGCAAGATCTATTGGACTTACTCTTAACCCATTGTTTAAGCTGTTTGCAGAACTATTATCTATTTCATGAATACAGTGACATATTGTATCTTCATTAAGTGTCAACAGTTTGTAATATTAATTCAAATTAATTTAGATTAATTAAATAAGAAACTCCTCCATGCTAGATAATATTACATCTAATCAAAAGAATAATCCATATTCCCTTTTTGCATCTTCATTTTAGCTCTTGCACAATTTGCAAACTATTATGAACCAACTCATGATCTGTCCTTCTACGCTTGTCAAAATCACATCCACAAATTTAACACAGATTATGTTTAGAAAATCGACATTTTTATCCAAGGACTTGAAATAGCTTTTGATTCTTATTAGACTCAAAAAGGACTTGAAATAGCTTTATCCAAGGACTTGAAATAGCTTTTGATTCTTATTAGCTTTACATAAAAAAAGTTATTAATAGCACTATGGACACATTTAAAATACTTATCTTCTTTTTTTGTTGGTTGAAGTTGTCTATAATGACACCAATGAAAAGGTTCAAGGTAAAGAATGATCCAAATATGATAAAGATGACAAAATAGAGATACATATACAAGTTGTCCTCATACTTAGGTTGATCTTCTACCTACAAAATATTATAAATTTTATTACCCATGACTAGACATAAAAAACGACATATAATTTCTGAATAGGTGTGTGCTACCTCAGTTAGAAAAGCTATAAACTGCTTTCAGTTATAAAAAAAGACCCAACACGTTCATTCCAATCAATATTTGGAGAACTGGAAGCTAACAATGATTACTCATATGGAATTTTAAAGTAAATGTGCACACAGATATGTTTATGTATGAACATATACACAAAGTTCCTTGTATAGAAGGAAGAAGCAATGCAGAACTGAGAGCAGTCATTAGTACTTAAAATTTTAACAGTACAAATCTAAATATTTTATCTTGTGTTCAGTATATTTTCTTGAAATGGGATGAATCAATTTTACTATCACCTAAATTTCCCTGGAACTATTTTGGTCTTACATAGCATTCTTATATCCAGCTAAGAACAGATGCTTCCAGTAAATTTCCAATAAGTATATATTTTGTGAAATCCACTAATTTGAGGCAAAATTCTAAGGAGTACTTTTTTATTGTTTTGATTCTTTCAGATTCCACGTCTAAACACCTGCACCTCTGCTGCACAAAGTGTGAAAGTGTAGGAAAGTTGAAGTTAATGAACATTATATTATTCTGGGACACAGTTATCTCTGTGTGATGATGAGTATCACTAGTATGACTATAACCTAGGCTGTATAGAACTAGTTCAGGCATCTATGTTGCACTTTCTTGTTCACGGTAAACATAGGTTTAGTTTTGCAGCCAAGGTGAAATTCTAATCTCTAAAAAACTTTACAATAATCTTCAACCTTAAAATCTAATTACACTTAAATAGCTACACAGACAGCATAAACATTCAAGCTAAAGAAAGAATGACATGCAGTTACAAATTATAAAACAAGATTAATATATTAGATTAATATCTTCAACATATAATAATTAGATTATATAATCTTAAATTAATTCATACTCATGATTACCAAAGGAAGTGGTTAAAAAATAAAACCTGGGTTTTTTTTTCATTAAAATTAGGTTTTCAAAAAAAAGTCCAGTTAAAGTACCTTATTTGACTAAACAGAAGGAAGTAGAATTAATTCTTTCTGATACAAATTCTGAGATTAATGAAATTACATAAAAATTCCTTACATAAAAATGTGTCTGGGAAATATACATATTGTTGCTGACTATAATTTTAATATTATTGTATGTGTAGCTTTTTAAATTCTATACTCTATATCAGAATATAACCAACAGGTGATCTTTGAAAGTCTTAAACTTACATCTCGTGAATCAACAGCAGCATACATAATATCCATCCACCCTTTGAAAGTAGCCTAGAAATAAAATACAGTTGTTTATTTTCACTATAAAAATTCATAATGTGGAAAATAACTAGGTTACAGCATTTGGACCTTAACTTTAAATAAACTCATCTCTAAATTTACAAACCACATTTAATACACTGCTATCATAAAATATTTGTCATAGAAATACTATGAGATTTTTTTTTAATTATTTTTTAGGTATCCCAAAAATATTAAATTCAGGCTCTGAAGGTCTCAGTGCGGGCACAGTATGTTTAGAGCTGCAGATGCTTCCTTTGCAGATGAAGAATGGTAGACTCAGATAGACATTAATTCTGAAGATGTTCAGGTAGAATCTACTAGAATCACTTATAGTGACAGCCATTTTATCATTTTTATAGCATGAATTGATGGAGTCAGCAATGCAGCTTCTGTACAGATACCACCATGTGTCTGAATATTTTTGCTGTGGCTAAACTGCCACGGTATTTTTAGAATTGCTTTAATCCCACATATCTAAAATGAACAGACCCTGTTCATAATCAAGATATAGATTGGTTCTCGAGGGATAAGATTTAGAGAAAAACAAAAAGCAAACTGTGAAAGAGCTTTGATTAACTTTTATAAAACTTTGGGTTATGTTCCTATGGAGACTTGTCTAGGAAGAATAAAGAGTAAAACACATCTTTCATCATGCTCTAAGGAGGCGATTTTCAAGGCCGTGGAATGTCCACTTTCTGAGGAACACCAAGGGGGTGGTGTGACATGCTAATTGAAGGTGTGAGTGCCTGCCTATTAGCCAGTGTTTTCAAGTTTATTCACAATTGACAAAAAAAAAAAGAGCTAAAAAGTATGTGAAATTAACAGATAAAGAGCATGTCTCCTGAGGAGATTCAGGAGAAGCAGCACCCCAAGGAGTATATTTGCATCCGTGGTTGCCAGAAGTAGCTCTGATACTTTAGTGAGCTACTAGTTTTCACAGGAGAAAACTTGCACTCTGGGAGTATTCATGTCTGCCTGAATCTTGCAGTGCAATACAAATTTACTAAAAAGGTATGCTTGGAAACAGGCTTCACAGATCTTTCTGGCTCAGTTGACAACTGACAGGCATTTGGTGCACTTTGCATAGCACCATTAGAAGATGAGCAGAGTTTGATAAGAGCAATAAATATAGAAGAGTGGAGGGAGAATGTTAATAGAAGCAATCAGCTGGAGAGGTGACATGATACATACTCAAAGATCCCTTAATCTCTGCAGAAAAAGTAAAGGGAGGAAGGGAATAGCTGAAAAGGAAAATAATGAAAAATCAGAACAAAATGACATAAAGAAAGTGAAGAATGAAAGGTCCACAGTAGTGATGTAGTAATTAAAGACCAACGTTGTCTGGATGGGTGACACAGATGACATTTAGACACAGCTTCAAGAGACTAGAAGTTTTTCTTATACATCTTCAGAAGCAATTATTAGTAATAAGAGAGTTCACTTTAATCTCTAGTACAAGGGTAGCAATGAGATCTGAAGTCAGAGAATTAGAATCATCATTCACTACTACTACACAACACATGAAAGTCACATTGCCTTTAGAGACAAAACATTTGAAGCCAGGTAGTTAATTTGGGAATGAAGGTCAGCTAGGGATAGTGGCCTGCTCTGGGATAGAAGGGACAAGCTCATCATTGTTAGATAACTTGGTAATATCAGAGCAGCAGCAATCCCATGATATTCTGACATTTTTTTGTAAAGTAAAGCTGTATGTCAGCTTACAGACAAGTGATTCTACAGAGCTCAACCATCTAAACATAATTTCTTTCTTTCTTTCTTTCTTGTGTTTTGGGTCAGATACTGGCTCTCAGAAGCTTCATTCTAAGCCAAGAGGCCTGTAAAGACCTATGGTCTTTATTTCTCTGCCATATATAAAAGGTATGCTCAGCACCTAAAAGAAAGGCAATTCTGTACCACAGTGCATAGGAAAAGGACTTGGAGGGGAAATACAATTTACAGACATTGTATAAACTGCAGTAATTAATAGAACGAATGTGCCATGCAATAAAATAACATCTAATACTTTATTAGGATAGGATACTATCCTAATGGATACTGCTATAAGTAACAGAATATTTAGTATATTATAATGACTCTTTAACAAGCATTAATCATAGAATCATAGAATGGTTAGAGTTGGAATGGACCTTAAAGATCATCGAGTTACAAACCCGCTGACACAGGCAGGGACACCTTCTACTAGAGCAGGTTGCTCAAAGCCCCATCCAGCCTAGCCTTAAATACTTCCAGGGATGGGGCAGCCACAACTTCTCCGGGCAGCCTGTTCCAGTGCCTCACTACCTGCACAGGAAAGAATTTCTTCTTAATATCCAATATAAATGTCCCCTCTTCTAGTTTAAAACCATTATCCCTTGTCCTGTCACTACTCTTCCTGACAAAGAGTCCCTCTCCTGCTCTACCGTAGGCTCTCTTCAGATACTGGAAGGCTGCTATAAGGTCTCCCCGGAGCCTTCTCTTCTCCAGGCTGAACAGCCCCCGCTCTCTCAGCCTGTCCTTATAGCAGAAGGGTTCCATCCCTCTAATCAAGTTCGTGGCCCTCCGCTGGACCCATTCTAACAGTTCTATGTCCTTTCTCTGTTGAGGACTCCAGAGCTGGACACAGTACTCCAGGTGGAGTTTCATGAGCGCAGAGTAGAGGTGGAGAATCACCTTCCACAATCTACTGCTTCTTTTGATGCAGCCCAGGATACGGTTGGCTTTCTGGGCTGCCAGCTTGTGCTGCCGGCTCATGTAGAGCTTCTCATCCAGGAGCACGCCCAAGTCCTCCTCAGGGCTGCTCTCCAGTCCAGCCTGTACCTGTGCCTGGGATTGCCACATCCCAGGTGCAGGACTCTGCACTTGGCTTGGTTGAACTTGACGCAATTTGCACTAGGCCACCTCTCAAGCCTGTCCAGGACCCTCTGGATGGCATCCCTTCCCTCCAGCGTGTCAACTGCGCCACCAAGCTTGGTGTCATTGGCAAAATTGCTGAGGGTGCATTCTATCCCACTGTCTACATCTCTGAAAAAGATGCTAAATAGCACTGGTCCCAGTACTGACCCTTGTGGGACACCACTCATCACCAGCCACCACTTGGACATTGAGCCATTGTCCATAACTTTGAGTGTGGTCATCCAGCCAGTTCCTTATCCACCAAGTGGTCCATCCATCGAACCCACGACTTTCCAATTTGGAGACTAGGATGTCATGTGGAACAGTGTCAAATGCCAATGGAATACAGTAGTTATAAATCAAGAGGATTTGTTGTGATAAAAGTATTTTACATTTTCCTATTTTACCCACAGTTTAATGTCTTTGTAATTTCATGTACTTCTTAATGAAATATATTTATTTTAGTAGCAAGTGCTGTTTATCTGCAAACATCAAGAGAAAGTGTTACATGATTAATCAGACCCAATACTCGATTGGGATCTGTCTATCAGTAACTATCCATATTCTTCTCAGGGACAGCTCCTACTTCTCCGAGAGCATTTCAGACCCCTTACACAAGTATGATGATAATAGAGAAAAAATTGACTCCATGCAACATGAAACATTGAGTGCCCTGATCTCTGATCTTGCATTATTTATGATTCCTTACTCTAAACTCACTTCTAGGTACAGAAAATCAAGCTCCTGTTAAACAAATATCTGCACTGGAGACATTACGTTGATATATATTTTTTTCCATCTAACTTACAAACTGGTTCCTTAGATGAGTATAGACATTAAGAAAAATCTACTCTACCTCCATCAGGCTGTTGACAAAAGAAAAAATATTTCACAGTGTCTAAAAGTACCCAGGTTAATGGTTTTTTGTTGTGAAAGAAGGTTGCTGTGGATGTGTTATGATACCTAGGAACAGATTATGTGGGAGGAGTTGGTGGTAGCTGCTCACTTCAGACCAGACAGTCAGTTAGTATGTCTGCCCTCTTTTAAGCTGCTGTCTGCCCTCCTGTCTTAAAACATAACTGAGCTCATAAAGGAGTGGAGAGACCTTTTTAATTGTAGTAATTGAAAGACCTCTGATCCTTGTCCACCATGGCAAAACTCATGAAATCCATTATTGAAGTTTATATTGTGCACCACTAAAAAGATTCTGGTATGTTTTTCACTTACTACTTTCACATTACTATCATAATGGTGAGAGTTTATTACCTAGCCTTGGAATGGAAAGTTATTCTACTATCATTAATACAAAAACTACAGGTAACAATGCATTAGAGTTGTGTAAGTTGTACATCATTGCTATGAAGAAATTATTTGACGAGTTAACAGTCTTAAGTTGACCATTTTTCCTCAACTTCTTTAAAAAGAGCAAAAATAAAATATAAAATTTACTTACTACTTGAAGCAGAGCAAGATATCCAGCTCCTACGTTATCAAAGTTTACTTTCACATTTTTCCACCGGGCACTTTGATTGTTTTTTATGAGTTCCTCACACTGAGTATAATTGTTGACATCACTGACATCAAACATCTCACCAGTTGTGGTGTTGACACAGTGATAGAATTTGCCAGCAAACAAATTTACTCCCATGATACTGAAGATGAGCCAGAATATAAGACAAACCAGCAATACATTCATGATAGATGGAATTGCTCCTACAAGGGCATTTACAACCACCTAGTGTACAAATTAGACAAAATATCCACTTAGTTTGTGAGCAGAATAATAAAAATACTTTTAAAATGTTAAAAAAGCACAAATAGGGAAAGAACAGTTAAAATATTACATTAAATTTGTGAGGGAAATGTTCAATAAAACCACTAATTAAATTGTAAAAAGCAAGAAATAAAATAATATGGAAACCAAGACAATGCAAAAAACTAAAAAAAAAACTCAAAAAGCAAAAGAAAACCTGTTAGTAGCAAGATGGGTTCTTAGAATTTGTGTGCTCTAGAGAAAAAGAGAGAAATAAATGTTAAATTCCAAACATACAAATCAAAATCTATAAAAAGAAAACAGACAAGAAAAAGATCAAAGAATGATGATATGGAAGACTGAATAAAAATGCCTGCACATAAAGCTATCATTAATTATTTTATTCTCAGAAACGTAATGTATATATTGGCATCCCTTTATTTTAGTGTCTACGTACAACATAACATAATTAAGCATATATTACTTAGCTTTTACTAACAGCATCTGCTATAAAGCGGTTTTAAATGCCTTGCTCACTATAGTTGCTCTTACTCATATCTGTTAGGTTTTTTTTTTTTTTAAATTGTATTTAAATTTAAAATGTATTTACAGTTCAGCTACTCTATATGGTCAAGGGTCAGTAAAAGATCAGATTAAATCCCTTGACAAAATCGTTCTCTTGTTGTGATTGAATTAAAAGAAAGCTGCAGATATTGAGACAGTAATTTCCTACCAAATGAGTAGAGACTGCAGTGGTTTTTAGTTTACAATTTTGACAACAGTAGTATTTTTCAATTCACTGATTTGTCTGAAAGTAGTCTAAGATATGAGAGGTTTTTCCCATTTATTAGACAGGGACTTTGTGTTGTTTGCAATCACATCAAACAGTGGTAATGGCCACTGGGCATGCTCCCCTACACTGGCTAGTGTGGCCACCTCTAGAATATCTGCAGCCTCAACCCAGACAGGAACCGCATTATTTATTTGGGAACTTAAAATCAATGACCAAAGTATAAACACGTATTGCAGCGTCTTGGTATTTTGAGGTGATCTAAAAGGAGATTTCTTAATAACATTACCTTGTTTATTTTTTATGCATCAGTCTTTCCAGGAAATAGCATAGTCTGCATTTTCAGCAGACAGCTTGTAAGAGTTTGGTGGGATTTTTTTGTCAGATTGGCAGAATATGAAAATAATAATTTCCTCAACAGCAGTGATCTAGATGTATAGGAGGAGAGGTAAGATGGCAGCAGATGCATTCATACGAAGCAAAGGCCACTAGCTGAGAAAATTATTTTGCATCTCTCCCCTTCTATACTTCCAACCCCATCCTTATTTCAGTTATTTGTTCAGAGAACCTTTCCCTATTACTACAGCATTTATTGTGGATTTTTTTTCCCCAGGCAGGTAGACAGAGGCACAGGGAGCCTTTTTTTTCTGGTGTTTAGTTTCACCTTGGGTTTTTTTTGTTGTTGTGTTTTGGTTTGGTTTCTGGCTAATCCTGTTCCATCCTGAACCACAGGTGAACTAACAGAGAATAGAAGTTAGGTGCAGAAATTTATAAAATTAAGTCCCCACCTAAACTTGAGAAAAAAAGCTCCAACCCTCTAAAATTTCTCATGTCCTTTTACTTTTCTATATAGGTCCACAAATAAATGGAAATGTTAACAGTCAGGGGGCTGGGATAAGACAACTATGCTGCAGTGAGCAAATTTCATGAGCTCAAAAAGTAAGCTGTACACATCTTGTGTATAAAGACATGTCAGAATCCCTTTTTCCCACACATTTTTTCATGGGTTCTCATTCTGGAGTTCTTTGCAGAAGGCATGAGCATCACACTTCTACATTAATTTTTGTATGCATACATTCATTCATTTTATCTCACCCTCATTCCTTCAAATCTTGACAAGGCTCTTAAAGGTCTTAAAGCTCTTAATGTCCGAAGCGATTTAATGGCACCAAGTTCAGAATAGCCCAAAGCATTGGCTATTAAACTAACCAATGAGACCTACAAGAATACAGAAAAAAAAGAAATTATTATTATTATTATTATTAAAATTGTTATACGCTGCTTATTTAAAAGCATACAGATTCAATCAACAGAAAGATCAACAGTGACAAATGGAAGAACCCCATTCTTGCTTATGGTGACAATGGAGACCCAAACCCACAATTTTCATACTTGCTGGAAAGACAAGAGGTCATATGAAGGCATGTTTGAAGAAGGACTATATGCTATTAAATGTGTGTTATAGCTGGATACAGTTTAACAGTCAGATGGAAACACACTGTTGGTGAAGGATAAAATTTTCAGACATATTTAAAGACAAAATAATCATACTTTCAGTAACTTCATTAGGGTTCAACCTTCAGCAATTTAAAATTCTGAATACATTAGGATAGTTTACCACATACCAACAATATTACTAATATCTATAATCAATATTAATGTGCTAAATAATGTAGTGGGTAATTAGCTTTTGTTATAAATACTGAGTCAAATGCTCAGTTCACAGCAACAATAGCCAGGGTATCTATGAAATATGTATTGACAGAGGTGGTACTTTCTCACTTGTCTGACAGCTCTTTCATTATTTTTTTTCTAACCTCCTAAGTGTAGGGAAATACTATGGGATAGATATTAACAGATGTTAGCATTTTAACAGCAAGTGGTTTCTTATCTACAACAGTAGTGAGCTCCTGATTCACATTACAAGGATCTTATTATAAGCCAATCCATTTCAGGAAGGAGCAATTACTTTGCTTCTCAAATGGTACTGAGTTTTAAACAGTGTTCGCATGAAATAATTTAATTTGCTTTGAGCAGTTTTGGAGACAGGAGTGGGGAAATACCATACCTTACTCATGTTTTATTCAGTTTTACCACCAAAAGCACAGAAGACATGTAAATGAACATATTTTATAGGCATATTTCAGTTCTTGAAAAAAATCCATTGAATGTTCATTTCTGTACCTCAGTCTTGAGACTTCTTCAAATAATTGGCTGTACAGAAATGCGCATTCACTGATAATGGTGGTAAGATTTCACCCATTATATGAAAAAGGTATTTTCCTACATTATTTGTATCCATAAGGAATAATTAGATGAATCACAAACTCAAGAGTTACAAGATCTCAAAAGGACAATCCTAGAGCAGATAGAAATCAGTTATTCATTACTATGTTGCTATGTAAATTAATCTAACAGAAAACAGTATTTTAGGGAATTTATATCACTGTACTTTTCTACTACCTTTTACTACCCATTACTTGTCAGGATGTAAATCTTTTTGTCAAATGAAAGGCTTTTTTATGTAATGGATAACTTTGTTAAGGAACTCACTGTGATTTATAAATATATTTGGAAGAAAATCTTACTGATTTTCTGCAGTCTGTAATGGAAGTCTGTTCACTTACAAGACATAACATTATTATTTCTGCCTTTACATTAATTATTTTCAGTGTTATTAATAATTGTCATTAATGCAATTTATTTGTCCTGTGATTCTACAGTAAAAGAGTTCTTTTTTGACCTTAGCCACTCTTAATATATTCCAGAGGTGACAAGACGTGGAATTCTCTCAATTTTTAAAAGCATGTTCATTGATTCACTCATATCAATGAAATACCCAGACATGACAATAAACTCTAGTGTAAAGACAGCATATTTTACAGATTCGAAAAGACTTATGAAATATTTATTAAAAAATAGTCTGTCACTGGGAGTGCAAGACATCTCTTTCAAAATTGAACTCACATTAACAACTCCTTCATTTTATACTTTTCTTCCCAGAGTAGCACTGTGCCTTAGCTGTCTTTTGGAAACAAGACACATGCCAGCTAGTTACGTAGCTGTAGCTCCCAAAACTTCAGCAGCAGTGTGTATATTGGCAGTTTTAAAGTTCTCTTTGTAAGTCATTCTCCAGCCTAGCTTATGCTTTCCTTTTCAACCTATTTGCAGCTTTCTTGCCATGGTGCTAGTGCTCTTACATCATAAACCTGAAGTTGTTTCAACACAAGTAAACAACACGTTTTCCTCTGAAGGACAGTTCAACTGAAAGGCAAAGATTTGCTTGAAATTCTTTGATATTAATTCTATTGTATATACAGCGTAAGTATATACAGCTGTTCTGTACTGCTCAGGTTTTCTTAGTCTTCTTAGCTTGATCTTTTGTCATCTGTTCCACCTGTTTTGTTGCTAGTAGGTAAGAAAATAAATTACTCTGAGTACTGATGGACAGATTGACTTTTTTCTTTTCAGACAGGAATGCATGCAGATGCAGTAATCTTAAAAAGTGAAAATGAACACAAACTTCTCCCAAGGCTCCTTCCCCTCCTTTATAATCCTTGTTACATTCATCTCCTAAAACTGCAGGGCTGTATGTCCACAATTTTGTGCACAGATCTTCTAATGTAAAAAAAAAAAGTTTTGAAACTTAGCAGTCACAATTAGCCTTGCTGAGGATCTTCACTCAGGGTTGTCATCCAAGCCACACTACTGGTCATACAGCTTCACAGTGACTTTATTTCTATTTAGGCCTAACATTTTAATCCCTATGAATTAAATTCATATGAATTTAATCCATATGAATGAGTGGCATATGGTCTTCCTCACTTCCAACAATGCTTATCTTATCTTTTATGTAGTTTAAGTGTTAAGATATTACACTTATCTATGAATAAAAATAAATGGCAAGATCTGGGGAAAAAAATTCCAAATATTTTTCCTTCCATTGAGAAAGTTAATGATTTTTCTTATTTTTTGGGAGTCCCTTTGACTTAATTAATTCTTTTCTATCTTATCTAATGTTATCATGGTGTGCCATGTTAGGATATACATAAAGACACATGAGACTGACTGAGAACACAAAGTGACATCTATTTCTTTATCTGTTTTCCACGACATCAATATGCTCATCTTCTTATTTTTATTATGAAGTTTTCAGGGCTGCAGTTGCCTCTTATACGGATATGTGTAAGAGCAACTATAGTGAGCCAGGCATTTTAAACTCTGCATTTAGTATATTTGTATAATGTGACTTCGACCTTTTCTGGAATGTTGCTGCTGACTTAATTATTCTGAGAACCTAATAAAAGGGTTGAGAGCACAGTTTAAGTAAACTAATTTAACTGTTTTAACAAAAAGCATGAGACACTTTTAGCTATATGAAGAAATATAAGCAATCAAGATTACTAACTTTTTATGTACTATACAGCAAAGCCAGTTGGAGGATTTTTTTTCTACATTTATTTCGTTGTTCAAAAACTGTACCTATTGAAATTTTATCAGGCATGAGCAATTTCAGGAAGGTCAAAGATTTCATTGCACTCACAGATTCATTACTGCCCCATGGTATTTCGCAAATATGTTATTTGTTTTAAATGTTAACTATTTCTATTTAATCTTACGTATCCACTTAAGATTATCTAAGATTCCCTATCATAGTAGCAAACTACACGAACAAATTTTGTAACTAACAAACTCATTGGGTATTCTCAGATTCCCTGTCTCCTTCCTTGATGTCCTATCTCCTTGTTTTATTTCTGGCAGAGAGAACTTAAGAGTCATTACTGCTGTACATCAAAACTACACATAATAAACTCATAACTGATGGCTTCTGGAAAAAGGGGTAGGAGCAAAAACCAAGGTACAGGATGGCATATTCTGTAGCCTCTAGTTGTACTGGGTTAAGATATTAATGTCTCTAGCCTTTACTGGATATTTCTGCCAGAATTAGTCTCCCCCCAAAAAGCTAATGTGTTCCTGCATCCAAAATTCAGTCCCTTAGCTTAAAGCACTGATAACTGCGAACTAATTTAACTTATTGACCAGATTGTGATTTTGAGTAGATAGGGCACTCCACTCAAGTATTGCCTCCTTTCTACAGATATTGTTGCATATAGCAGAAGAGCGAGATGGAGAGATGGCATGATAAGGTCTTAAACTGAGGTAGCCAGATATACCAAGAGCCATCTGTCATGGCTGTAAACTGACAGAGCTGAAAATTGCAATTTCTTTGTGTAATTATTAAAATCTAATTTGATCAGAATCACTGAGAGCAACTATTCCTATTTCTCACAGTGAGAGACTCAGGTATGTAAGACATTAAACATTAAAGACCTAAAGGGCTATCAGTGTTTACTCTTGAATAATTTTAGAGGACGGAATTAAATAATGTGATTAACTTCAATCACTTCTAAAGAAGAAGGGTTCACTGGTGTTCTCACTGGGAGAATGCCACTGATTCACAGGTGTTTAAACTACCTGTTAAAGCAGTGTAGATTCTCTGCTTTTCTACAGGAAGAGAACATGAGTTCATATATTTCCTTCAAGTGCTCTCTGGTGGTGCTAAAGGAATTGCTGAATTAGCCTTAGGCATAGTAAGACATTTTTTACCACTTTTTGGAACACTGAATGTAATTCTTCAAAAGTCAAAGGTAAGGTTACAATCTTATTTATTCATACTTTTGTTTATAAAATTAAAAATCATGGGTAAAAAGTTGGCAAAATAAGCAGTTTTACTTATGATGATGTTCTTCATAATTCTGAGAGACCGCTCAGTTAACAGCATCTCTGAGGCTAAACTATTATTAAGAAACCATGGAGTATGGCTTAGAATAATCTGTTTAGGTTTATGTTACAAAAAGAATAATTAAAACATGAGTTGTAGTTTATCTAAAAAATCCAAAATCCATTCTTAACATAATCCTGCAAAGGAGCATCTGTCTTCTGCATTAACATCATCTTAAGAAAACCATTCACACTGTTCCATTCTAGTGTAGATTTTCAGGACAGAGCTAGAGATTAACAGTATAACAAAACTAACTCGAGTATGTTAAAAGAAGAAAGAAGGTCTTCTACTTTGAGTTATGGGCCAATCCAGCTGGGCTTTTTTTTTTTCCCCCTCTGGCAGTCACAGATTTGATACATTTCTATTATATATTAATAAGTATGGGACCAGGATTTATGTAAAACTTCTAGAGAAATACAGTAGCTTGTTCAGAAATTACTATAAATGCACATTTGCCCTGAAATGCCATCTCTCAGTTCCACAATGAGGACATGTGTAGCCAATGAACTGGGTCAGATAACGTGTGAAGGCAAGAGACCAAAATATTCTGGGAGTAAAACCAGCTTTGATCCCTTCTGACAACATAAGCAAGGCCTTTTGCACAGAAGTATATCACAGCTGGGAAGGCAGCCAGGAAATTTTCTATTCTCTTCTATCATAAACCCTGCCAAGTCACAGCTGATTTAGCTATTGCAGATTGTCAGCTCATTAAAACTAATTGATTTTTAGACCAAATAGCCACTGTCTTTCTGTTTTACTAAAAATCGTAACAGTATAGTTTTGGGGGGTGAAATTCTGAGAAATAAGATAAAATCTGGACCAAAAGTATTGCTTCCCTTGCAAAACTGAAATGTTTCTAGAAGAAACTTGCAGAATGTAGTGTCTCTTTTGCTAAGGAGTAAGGATCAGAGTCCATTAAAAATCGCATGTTTCAAAATTAGGTTTTTTTCTCATAAAATCTCAATTTTGATATAACTTGAATGAAATTATAAACCATGAAGAATGAACAAACTGATGGCCAGCCATCCTTTTCCTTCTGGCATATAAATGTGCTTTAAATGCCACATCCAGATCACTGCAGGCTATTACTAATGCAGTGTAACCATAAAACATTAACTATTTTTGCATGTTTATAAGAATATTACTTCATAGTAATGAGTTTTACAACATAAAGGACTTTACTATAATGAATTTTATAAAAGTAAAGACTGTGTACTTACATCAACAATCAGGAAGTCCAGCCAGCACCAGGCATTAGTAAAATATATTTGAAAACCATATGCTACCCATTTTAAAAGCATTTCCAAAATGAAAATATATGTAAAAACTTTGTCAGCATACTCCAGCATGGTCTTGATAGTTTTGCGCTGTTCAATATATATATCTTCAAAAGCCTATGAAAAAATATGTATGTTCAGGTATTACTAATGTTTCACAGAATATATATATATAGTAAAAATAAGGGATCAATCAATAAAAACTAAGTAGGTCAGAGTTTTCCCCTTGTTTTTCTGTATCTTCGTATTTTATATATTCCCCACCTTTAACCATACTTCAAATTGGAGCAACTGTATGTATTCTGCACTTTCTGGAATTGAGTAAATATATCCTATTTTACTAATGAATGAAGAAATAAGCTTAAAGCATGAATTTTCATCCAGTGTGATATTAAGACACTCTCTCACACACACAAGAAAAACCTCCTTTCTTATACATAATCTGTTCCAGATACGTATATTCCATTCTATAAAGCAGTTAGGGAGATTACATTTCTATCCTCCATCAAAGGTGTCTAAAAGTCAAATTAAAGCACAGTGTATCTGCTAGAATCTATAGTATGCATATTGATACTGTAACAAATACTCAACTTGAGTAAGGCTGGAAAAGTGGGTAATGTAAATCCTGTTGGAAAACAGTTGTGAGTTTTAATTTGCTACCACTCCATACTTCCTTATCTCCTGCCTCCAAAAAAGTAAAAACATGAAGTAATTACTCAGTTTTTTGTATGGTCTTTCAGAAGCAGAGTCCAAGAAGTGGCTGAGCTTAGAGGGAATTAAGGACTTCACATCATACATATAGCTATATATTCACAGATAACAATGGCCCTTTGTATTCAAATCTCTTGATGAACAGGCTGAAAACTGGCAGATTATTTTAAATCTTGAGTACCTATGCTGTCTTAAATAAAATTGCACCAGGTTTACAGTGGTAAACCAAAAGTATCACTAAAAAAACTGATGTGAAATTTAACAAACTTTTTCAAGTTTGGGCCAAGTTTCATTACATCCTGAAATGATGGAATGCAAGTAGTTTTATACATTTCCAAGCAAAATAGGTCTTTCTGCACCAAATTTGAATTTGCAACCAAATTTGCAGTTCCTTCCTAGGAGGTATCTAAATATTTCAGCATTTGCAGTTTTTTTTCTACTTACTAGTGCTCCACTGCTGAGGAGAATCATGAAGACAATGAAAGTCTCAAACCAGTTGTGCTCAACTATGCTGTAGCAGGTTTTTCTAAGATTCCACCATATTTTTCCTTTGCCATCCTCTATACTTACTTGACAACATGGAAATTTCTGCACACAACCTGCATTAGATCAAGAGATATTAGGATCCAAAAGCAAATTATTTCAAAGTAAATATTTACTGTGGTATCAACATAGTTAGACGCTTTAACAAATTTTATAACAGTTTAAAAAATTAAACAATTAATCCTCTTTTATAGGATCCTGAATATCTGAATTTAGATAAGTAATTTGGAGAGGAACCAGACAATAACACACATAATTATGAGTAATCTCAATCCAAAAAACATTGATATTTCTGACTGTTGGCATGTAACTGTTTCATTTGTTGATGGGGTTTCACAAAAATTAATTTGTTCTGGATTTCAAGGGCTCTCTCAAATAACTGGAAAACATTTTCAGAATAGAAAAGTTAATGAAGTTTTTTAGTTACAAGATGTATGCAATGGCCAGACAGATAAAGTTATTCAAAGATGTTTTGGCATCTGAGTTCCAGCATTCTAGGCTAAGAGCATTTTCTTTCAATTGTTGAGGTCATGAAGATCCACCAGATTTGAAAGTCTCAAGAACTTATATATGCTTAGTAATAATGCCATTTTACTAGTACATCTCTGAGGTCAACAGTTATTCTACAACCTTCTGTAAAACAGGCTTCTGGTTCAAGAGCTTCTTCACTTTCAATTTCTGCTTGCTCGCCCTCTCCAGGAGGGGCAATATCAACAGTGCTGCCTTCTGATGAACTGGATGCATTTAATTTCTGCAAGTAAAGTTCCACAGAACAAATTTTTCACATTAAATACACATTCTTTAAAAAATAATACTGAATCAAATCATGCCAGTCTCTGACTTTTGAAGAACGCTACATTTATACTGATAAAGACGCATCACCCACCATAAGTAAAAACACAGTAATGAGATATACATTGTATAGTTCTGTTTCCCAGTTTAACTTCTCATAGGTAATAATTAAATGTAATTGGGCTACTAAACTGATCCATATATAAGACTTCTGAAGTATTCTCAGTAAAACAGGAGAGCTTGCATGTACCCCAAACTCAAGTTACTTATTTTCTTTCCTATACTGGATTAGACTGAAAATGTCTTAGTTTTCCCAGTGAAATGAACTAACAGAAAGCTCCACGTAGATCTCCATGTCCACTACAGATTGTGTTTTCACAAACATACACCATACCTTGATTAAAGTGTTGTAAATTTAATGACATCCAATGGTAAATTTCTGCACAATTTATTTTTTGCAGAAAGCACAAATTACCAGATCTGAAATCTTTTCTTTGCATTCCAGTCTCCAGTATATATATAAACACCTCCTGAGGTCCTTTCCATCCCAAATTTTTCTATCATGCTACTACTTTTGTGTACAGTGAAATACTATAGTCCTTACTATGATAAAAGCACTTCTAGATCTGAAAACTGCAAGAAGTAGAGAGTGATATGAAGCAATTGAAATTAAGTAACTTTTTACCAAGTACACTGAAATTTGGATCAGGTCAAACTGTTTTTCTGCCATGCAAGACTGCCCATAATTTTGTCCTTTTAAGAAAACACACTTTGACAGGATAAACCTCCACACACTAATTCAGTAATTAGATGTAGAGTTTATAACTTGTTTTTGGTTGTTGATATTGCTTGTGTCTTTAATTGCTTTCATTCAAGATACATTTTCTTTCACTGTGAAATAAGGCTTGTCATCAGAAAACAACGTTTAAAAAAGCACAGCAGTGAAATACATCTGGTTTATTCCATGTACCAGTAATGTATAGGAATTTCAAGAGGGATCTATAATGCACCTCTAACTTAAATACTCTGATTTAAAAAGGGTATTTGGTCACAGACTAGGTTTGTGGTTCCAGCTTAGCAGATCTGGTCATGCCCTTTGGCCTATATGAAGACCTGTCTACACAAATTTTTTGAGAGAATGCTTAATACCAAGTTCTTTTCCCATTTAGCTTTCAAGACAGTGACATTTTCAGAATATATTAAAAAGAACGACTCGGATTATTTGGATGCTTTTCCCAATAAATAACAAGCAATAACTTATTAAAGAGGCATTTCCATGTATTCTGTCTTTCAGAGACACTGCTGCAAATTAAAACTAGTTAGTTATTTCTTCAGTTAAAACCCAGTCCCTTCATGAAAATGCACTGGGATCTAAGGGCTTTTTTCTGCAAGAAGCAAAGTAAATAGCACATATGACTTTATAGTTTTATGAGCAATTTTTTCCTTGTATTCAACTCTTACATTAGATCAATGAAGTTTTTAAAAAATAATGTTGGCTGATGGTTAATTTCAGGGTTAACTTTCAAGAAGCTGCCCTTCACACACACCTGCAAATGTCATCAACACAGGGTCACTCAGTCCTCAGCCTGCATGCCTGTTAGTGCATTGTAACCAAAATGAAAGGACTTATCACATAATAGAAAAGATTTTTAACAAGAACAGAAGTATGAGGTTGAAAACTGTTCTTTCCCTTTTTAAATACTATGATCTGTCACACATGGAAAATGATGCTCATAAATGTGAAAAGATCTGTATAAGTACATTGAGAACTTGATGCTTCCAATGGTTAATTTTTGCACAGTAAACGTTAAAATATCAAGTTTCCTTTTCCATACTGCACTTCCTCTATGATTTCTGAAGTTTATATATGTAAAATAGTTACAGCTGTATTGCTTCTAAATGGAATAATCTTCTTACTGGTCATGTTGATCAGTACGTCTGAAATAAAATATTGTGTACCTCATATAGTAAAAATATTTAAACCTTTGCTTTCTGTATTACATTTATAGACCAAAATGCACATTACTGTACACTATATTAAGCACTATTAGCACACCACCTTATTATCCACACATAAGGCTCTCTTTCAAAAAGGAAAAAAGATTTGTGAACTAATTCTCTTATTATGTATCACTGTAATACAAAGAAGTAAGAAGCCTGAAACCTGTCACTGAAATTATAGGCAGTTTCTTCATTAAATAAAAACCAGATATTGTGAAAATAGTAATATGTCTCATTGAAATTAGGAAAATGAAAACTAAATCATGGCCTGATCTATCATTATTAAATCAATTACTTAATAGTAGCAAGATAAAGGTTCACAGTAAGTGTCAATTATTAATCTCTACGAGTGCCAATTAAAAGGTAGTCAATTTTTTAACTGCTTCTTCCTGTGTAAAGTCTTTTGCAGGTAGCCCTGTCAGCATAGTTGCTAAAAAGCAAGTGACAACAGTGCAATTCATAATCGGTACAAACAATACCTACTGTATTTCACTTCATTATTTTTTCATATAAATCATTCTCTTCATTATTTTTCAAATAATCTCAAACAATTGCATCTTTTAAAAAACCAACCAATTCATTAAGGTTATAAAAGTCCTCTTCTTTGCTTCAAGAGCCTAAATTAGGAAAGAATCATTGCATTTTAAATAAGGCAACTTCAATGACTTTTTTCTTTTTTTTAGCAATAAAACTAATAGGTAACTCGGGATACATGATGGATTAACACAATCTTCTTTTCTCTTCATAAATGTGATTATCAGCTTCTAGAACACGCCATGCCCTGTAAATACTTATTTGCATCTTCAGTGAGATCACATTTTCCTTTACGAGGATACGCTTTAAAGCAATTGCTTATGATGCAGCATTCTCAAGGCCTGTATCAGCAAAACAACATGCTTGACTAGAGCAGAAGCCTGAGCAATACTGTGGAAATCACACACAAAAATAAAATAAAAAAATAAGACTACCTCAATGGTATTATATTTTTCTGAAAACAGCATTATAAATATTATGGTATAGAATATAACATAAAAAACAATGCTTCATCACCAACCCAAATATTTGGTTAATATACGTATAATCAGCCTCTGTACTGTCCTTTCAGAGCAGTGCATCTCTTTTCAACAGCTTAGATAATTAAAACAAGCTTTGACCAACAGCATGTTAATGTGCCCATTTACAAGAAAATGCATTCACTTAAGACCTGGTCTTGCTCTCACTTCATTTTATTCTAGATTTCAATAAGAGCAAGAGCAGGCTAATAAAATTTTAAGCTTTACAAACAGCTTCATGATTCAAGTGACAATAAAATAAAGGGATTCAGCCATTACAAATTGCCTTTTTAGCCATGTGGTATTATCTTCTGAATCTTGAAAGCTGCACTGTAATCGAGTGACAGAATATATAATAATGGGGATCAATGATTCCAAAGTGATTCTAAACTGACTTTAGATCTCAAGTCTTATAATATTTGGCTTTTATATAATATTAGAAAGCCACCTCAAAAATCTTTTACTTAGAGTTTTATTTGATGTTTCAAGCATATCTTGGTTTATTTAGTCAGTAAATTCTTCAGTTTTCAGAATACACACTAGTATGAATTTTCTTTTGTATCTATGGACAGTTTATAGTCCGATGTAATATAGATACATCATATTACACTATAAAAAATGGTACAAAGTGAACCATTTGGTTCTCCTTTTGAATCCAGTGAGACTGCCTGAAGGCAAAAGCTTTGAATTCTGCTATAGGATCAAAATTCCAATCCAAACAAATTTTTGACGCCAAGTTCTACTAGGAAAACTTGACCTCAGTTTCATGTAACTTTGGCTCCTGTTCAATATCTCCTGTCCCTATTCCTGAAGGCTCTGCCAGTTCTGCATAAATGGAGATTATCCTTGCCTATAATGAAAAACACCCTAGGGAAAATATACAGCAAATTTAATAAAAATTATGCCAACTACTCTGTAGTCTTTCTAGGTTACACCAAGTCCCCCAGCTCAGTCACAGGCTGCTATCATGAAACACGTTCCAAAATACCACTATTTATGAAGGAGTTTAAAGTTTATGAAATGAGTATTCATAAAACGCTTTGCTTTGAGAGTTTTTATGGGGGGGTGGGGGGTG
>VZRU01006935.1:242184-270715 GCA_013398155.1 Pedionomus torquatus | reverse complement strand
GGGGTGGGGGGTGGGGTGGGGGGGTTAGTTGCTAAGTATGATTTTAGCAATTACAAAAGTATTTGCTCAGCCTACAGTTTAGAAAACTCAAGATATGCACTGCCCAAATGAATACAGATTGTAGTTGGGATCTTGAAGATTTGCATTACAGTGCATTGTAGATTTAAAAGTATGACAGTGTAGTTTTTAGGCAAGTAGCTGCTGCAATATTTTAAATGTTATTCATTAAGGAGCTGAAGTTGTGGCAGTAATCATAAAATAAATTATTTAACACATTTCATTAAATATTTACATTTATAAGGGCTGAATCAAAAAGGGTTGTTTTTATTTTTTAAAAACTGTGCATGCTCCCTTTTTTGTTGGCCTCTTGAACGTATAACATTCCAGTACTTTTATGATCCATACTCCAAAAACCTGTAGAGCATGCAGTTATTGCTAAGTACTATATTAATATATCCAGAAAAATCATTAGCAGAGTTAAAATACGTATGTCGGGGTTGCCAATCCCACCTGACCATGCTGTGGTGTGAGTCCCAGGACTCAGCAGAGAGCAGCTGTGCATGTTTCTACTGTCTTGCAATGGATAGGGGAGGTACGTAGCTGAATAGCATGCAGGCCAGTCAAAATTCATTAAAAAGTGATTATATATATATATACATATATATGTATAACTTGCTTAGGTAACCTGTGTGAAAGTGGTGACACGTTGCTCTACCTGGTTAAAAAGCACCAGAGCTGCATTCTTGATTGCTCCAGCTTGGTTTTACCCCTGTGAGAAGTAAGAATGGTAAGTAGTGAAGTTCAAGACACAGGATCTCTGGTTTTCCTCTTTTTGGAATCTCTAATTCAAACATGGCTTTAACACAATTAAAACAGTTATTAAATATTTTATGATCATTTGGCAAAAAGGGAAATATACATACCACCTAAAATGTTCAACAAACGCCTCTACAGAACTTGTTAGTTTATTTTAGAGAAATAAGAAGTCCAGAAACTACACCTAATAATACATACTCTGAAATTGTGATTCATAAATAAAAATACAATAAATTAAATTAATAAAGACATGGTTAGCAGATTCAGGAAGTATTATAGTATTTATATAGTGCTTAATGAATATTAACAAAAAAAAAATAGGTTTTTTTTTGATTAATCTTCCAGTCTTCTTTTAACTATGTGGTTAGGTCTTTTGTTTGCAAAAAATTACATACAGTAAACAAAATACTTTGCAGATGTATGTCATCTCCTTCCTCTGTTCTCTAATAATGGTGGTAGAACTTAAAGATCTCAATGAAACCAAACCTCCTTAATTTCTGTCCAGATTAAATGTAATGAAGTATCACATTGTTTAAGTTTCTAGTTGTAGATTTAGTATGCTATATACTTCTGACTCCATCATCTCTTTCTAATTGTTTCAAAAGAGGATAGGATTAGTGTCTGGACAGTGGCCTGTCAGTGTATCCAGAGATACGGTTACATTCATTAGTTATCCAAAGCTAGTCCATGACTTTTGAAGCTACTGTCCCAGAAATGGTCAGTTTTAGGAAAGGGGAATTTAGATTGTTGGGTATTTTAAAATAAATGTGCTAAAAAGAGGATGAAGCCAGACTCTTTTCAGTGGATCCCAGTGACAGGACCAGGGGCAATAGGCACAAGTTGGAACACAGAATATCCATTCAAATATGAGAAAAAACTTTACAGTGAGGGTGACAGAGCACTGGAACAGGCTGCCAAAGGAGGTTGTAGATACCCCTTCTCCGAAGATTTTCAAGACCCTCCTGGATGCCATTCTGAGTAATGTGCTCTAGGTAATCCTGCTTTATTGGGGGAGTTGGACTAGAGGATCTCTAGAGGTCCCTTCCAACTCTGACAATGCCATGATTCCATGAAAAAATCATTCAACAAATTGATCAAATATCTATTGAACTTGTTTTGGTTACGAAATTTATGGAAATTTATGGCAACATATAACTTTTGGGAACACAATAACTGTGTTCTTTTCTCTTTACTTCACCTAGTCACAACAGCACTCATGAAACTGATAAAAAAAAAAGAACTTATTCCTTGTTTTGAAAATTTAGTGGATTAGATAATGAAGAATATTTTTAATTTTATTAAAACCATCTGTTATGTTTTCAGAAGTTAATTGGGCAGCCTTACTTCTTCAATCTCAATTTGCACTTATTATAAATATACTGTAGATATAAAGGCTTTTGGAATTCTGAATGATAGAGGCCTGTAGGTATATGTATCTTTAGTTGTGAAATAAGCTTTCCATAACTGATTAATATCTTTGAAATTACTTTGCCATGTTGAAATCCAAACCTTTATTTATAAAGTTGTGATTCAGTTATAATGAACAATTGTTAAGTGGTACAGAAATACAATAGTTAGGAGTCTTATGCTTGGTAAGATTAACATAGTGCACTCATTTCACTGATTAGCAGGCATATTTTATAATAGAAAGAGCATCCACAATGCTAACTTTAAAACCCACAAAATTATCCCTTTTAGTTACTTCTAATTCTTTTGTTATCTTTAAAGTTAATTATCTGGAGTATCTTAATTTCAGAGCAGAAATGTTATTTCTGATGAATAATTTCTGATTTCTTATTTCATTAGTTATTGCTGCACTTCTGTTTCCTAATAGTAGATACTTTTACAAAATCCTCCTTCAAAGCATCAATGGAATGTTTACTTCTTTCAGGTACTTTCAGCCAACTATTACTCTAAAGTAGTGGGTAACTTTTAAATGTAATAAATGTTATTGTTACGTTTCATCCGGACAGGGAGTTCCCCAAATTTCTAGTGGCATGTGTTAGGAAGATCTGTTAAGGTACTGGACTTGCAACCAGGTTCCAGAATAGATTCTGACAGATTTGGCAAGTTATTAACTAGCAAATTAATTAGAAGGTGTTTTCTGAAAGGAAAAAAAGACAAAAAGAAAAAAGGAACCAGCCTTCCCAAAGAAACTTCGTGGCTAGCATTATTTTGTCCAATAGTATATCTGACAATAAAAATAGGAAAAATTACAACTTGTTCCTCATTCACCCACTGTTACAATTTCTAAATAACTAACTGCTCTTGGCATATTCCTCAGGGGCACACAGACCCTGTCCCACTTCTAGAATGACCTGTTATTGCTTTGAAGAAATATTCTCTTCTTAACATCAGTGGCAATCAGTAGGACACCAGAAAAAAAGTGATTCATTTTATAATTCCTGTGCAGATCTAGCTTCCCACAGCTCTGTTGTTAAATAAAAAATTAAAGGGGATACCTCCTGAGGGTATTTTAAGTGCTAAGTACTGCCACAGTTAAGGCAGGAAAAGTTTTGCCCTATCTCTTACCCCTCCTTTTGCAGACCAGGCCTTCTCCTATGAGGAATGTTGTCTCAGTGGTATCCCTTGAGAGGCAAAAAAAGCAAATTATGGTGTACTGTTCTAGAGAGGTAACACTGTTCTGGAGAATTAACACAAGATGGGGAATCTTCACAAATTCCTGTCATGCATCAGAACATCTGTTCATATATTACCAAAGCAGGTGGATTTTTATATGCACAATAAAAAAAGGCACTTTATCCTTTCCCTAAAAATCATCCAGAAGGAATGGAAAAAGACATCCAGAACAGAAAACGCAATTAATATGGAATTCACAGCTTTCAGGGCAAAGGTGAGAAGTTCCTGTCTTATTAGAGAGCGTTCACAATATGCACACTTGCACTGTACAAATACATGTCAGACACTTAAACACTAAACCATTGTGTGTGAACAGAACTTGAGGGAAGCACTGCTGTTCCAGTTTTGCAACAGTAGTGATTATTGCATTCTGTGGAAATCCTGAGGCTCTACAGAAGTCCTAAACTTATCCTATCCCCATTGAAAATTTTTCCACAAGTTCTTAATATAAACACCAAACATCATGTACTGGCAAATTTCCCACAGTCACCTGAAAATCTCACTTTCAGATTGCTTGTGCACTTTGTGATTTGATGTCTCTTCCTAAGGACATAGGGATACATCTGAAGTCCATTAAAAAAAAGCAAGTTCTCTTTTGATTTATTACAGTCCTGAAACTTCAGGATAGCCTTAGAAGAAAAAAGCATGATACCTGAACCAGACAAAGAGACAGGAATGAACAGAGCAATTGGCTTGTGAAAGTCACCTTGAAATGGGTATCATTCAGAATTTCTGAGGGTAACAAAAGGTCTGACTCCATTACCTTCGGTTGTACTTTTATCATATATTCACTTGGAAGGCAGAGGACTTTCTGCCTTTGCATTGCATTTTGTTTTGTCCTCAGCTGTTCAGATAGCATATATAGCAGTACATTATAAACTCAACCATTCATTCTATTTTAAATAAGAAATAAGCAACTAATATCTATGTGGTGATGTTATTTAACTTTGCTCCAGCAACATGCCTTAAAGAACAAACCCACAAGCACTTTAGCAGAGAGGAAGGCAAAGATTGCCAGGAGATCAGGAGCAAGGTGTGGATGGGAACTTCCCAAGCCAACTCTGAGACTAACTTGTCACATAACCACACATTAACATCCACACAGCTTATAAGCCTCCCAACTTCCTAATGCATATTACAGACTTTTAAAAAAGTAACTTATTCAGGAAGTTTTTAGGAAAATAACAATAAAATGAAGTTACTTATCACTATATTTATCAAAACTAACCACAAGGAAAGCAGAAAATCTATAGTTAAATGTAATTTTAAAGAGTATCAGAATATATGAAAAGACTTATATGATTTTGCTGAAGGTTGAGTGGAAAAAAACAATTAATTTTTATTAGATCAGCTTACATGAAAAATACTTAGCTCAGACTCAGAGTCACTTAGAAAGCTTGTTTACTGATACTAGTTGATCTCATGAACTATTATCACTTTACACTTCCACAGTCTCTTATATTCTTAAATTGCTTAAACAGACACTTCCATACTATCTGTACATCTGCATTGAAAATGTTTGTCACAACTGAGCAACTCAGATGATTGCTAGAATATCTTGCTCTTAATCTTAGAGTTGTTATGCAGATTTACCTTCTTTGCAGTTGCAAATAAACATACAGTCTTTATGTTCCTTTATGTTCTTCAGCAAAACCCCCATACTATGATTAATTTGACCATGGATATCCATTAATATTATGCGGTAGAGTGTGGTATTGCTGAGGAATACAGCATTACTTGCAAATATGGCAACTATACAGCAATGATACAGTCATGTGTGCAGGGCTTTCTCATGGAAGAACTTCCTTTATGTTAAACAACCCTTTTTCTATTAATGTGTTATCACACAACATCATATCTTCTAATCTCATTGAAAACATCTTTATCCATGGTTCCTGATCCCTGAAGCCTCAGAGTTCCCGCACGTCTAGTGGCATGGGACAGCATTGTATTCTACCAATGCATTTATTAACTTGTCATTAATCGTTACTCCAACATACAAATTTTTCCTTGAATACCACTATCACCTGTTCATGATCACTTTGAGCCACTTATATTTTGAAATTCTGGTTTTCAGACCAACTTCTGTTACTCTGCAGAGTAACAATAGCATAAGGCTTTGAAGTAAATTGTTTCCAAAGGCATCTATATTTCAAGATTATTCTGCTCTCCAGGATAACTTGAGATACTGCTTTACCATGATATTGATTGGTATCTGAATTACATCAATTCAGCTAGCCATAGCCTCTGAACCTAAAATCTGTATGAATATTACTCACACAACATTTTAGATAATCCTGAATACATCACTGATTTATGAAATCTTGGGGTTTATTTTTACAACTACCTACCTTAAATATAGAAATATTTTTTTCCCCTCCACTTATACTTGATTGGGTATGCAAAGCTGCATACTTTTGATTGTTCCTTAGCCATCTGCAATACTCTTATTCCATATATCCTGATCGCATTATAAGTACTACAGAAAGAATGCTTTATGAAATGTGTCCTAGTCCTAAAACCTTATAAAATTGTGAAAGAGATAATCATATTTAAAATTACACATCTTCCAAATGCTAATAAAAAGAGTATTAAAAATGTAAACTCCAAGGACCCCTTAATGTACCATCACATAGTGTATTTTTTTCTTTCATTATAATTACATAAAATAATAAAATATAAAACATATTTATATGGGCTAAAACATTTTTCAAAACAATTCTAAATATGTAATTAAGAAATATGAAAATGCATGACTACAATTTAATCATTAAGATACAAAAAACTGTTTGCTTTCTTCCAGATCAGATTCACTGCTAAATTCTTCCGTATTTAAATTTTCAAAGTCTGATTCTCCAACTGCAATTGGCACTGTCACAGTGAGGCCTGGGTTGTTTATGAATGACATGTAATCATTTTCATCGATTACATATTTTTCCACACTGCTCCCTGTGCCTACACCACTGGTAGTACCATTCCCGTCTTTAAGATAATTCAGATCTTTGCTTATTTCAACAGCAGTATGATTGGAAATGCAGCTGTCTTTCTTGTTGTTTAGCTCTTCAAGTGCTTTGATTTCCTCTAAAGCTTTCTGCTTTCTGATGAAGGCTTTTTGGATGAACTCCTGTATCTTTTTTTTAACATAATCTATTCCCTTCTGAATCCTTGCCACAGCGACCTGGAGATTGTTCATTTCATTATCATCATCAGTAGCAGCAAGGTTGTCTGAACTAAAAGAGCTCAGCAGCAAGGCCAGAAACAGGTTCAATACCTAAAAGATGAGAGAATACAACTGTACAGTAAATACATACATATAAGAAGTGAGTATTTTTACAGGAAACTGTCAAATAGCACACATTGTTTTGAAAAACAACATTCACTGATTTGAGACAACCATTTAGCACCTTAAATTACAAAAGATCTCCTTATTTGTTTTGACCCGTATTCACTCAGAAGATGAAAACAAAGCTAATAGCTAATAATTTTTATACTTTTTGATCTTTATTTGAATCAGCGTGGTTGCTTAGGTTATAAAAAAAAAATCTACAAAAATTTTAGCCATACACATTCATCAGAGGTTCTAAGTCTCTTTAAAATATAAGGCTTCTAAGTTACTTAAAATCACTGGAATTTAAGTAGAATTAAGTAAACATGAGATGTAAAATTAGATAGGTTTCTACGATTCAGGTATTTTAGAAACATAAATCAGTTACAGCTGTAATAACCTACATAAACTTTCAAACTACTGTTTGGAAGATATTACCATAGACTGCAATTTTTTGTCAATTCTGGGCTTGTCCCTTAATTTATATAAAGCTCATCATAAAAGGAGTATTTAAAAATTAATTTTACACTTTAATCTGTGCTATTTATAATAATCCTGTGTTGTTTGTAATTGGATGTTTTTCCTTTCTCACTTGGCAAAAAATGAAAATTTTGTTTGCTCTTAACTTAAAAATACAATGGATTTCTTTCATTAGCAGGAAACAATCTTAGCACTTTTGTTGCCTGAGAACAGTGGTTTAGCACCTCAGAATTCAAGCGTCATTACTCTTGTTTCAATATAATCTCCTATAAACTGTACTACATCACTAAAGCAATTAATCATTTCATATTTTCAGTCTGATATACTACTAAACATCAATAGTCATCATTACATGGCAAAATGAAATAAACAACTGTACTCATAGTTAACTGTTAGGTCTCTCATTTTTACTGTCTATGAGATTTAATTCTGCAGAGATTCACAATTCTGAAAAGAACCCTGAACATAAAAAGACTCTTGGGACAAAGATGACAACATGAATCTGAAACAGTATTTCTATGCTGAAGCTAGTACTGAAAGAAAATAGTAGAGCAGGTTACTGATCGCCAATAGCTTTCTGGGGCCCTGCACTCTTCTGCTGATATAATAACAAGATTGCAAGATCATGTGAACAATAAGGATACGAACAGGGAATTTGATTTTATAAAAATTTAAATCACATTAAACTGTATCAACTAAAGGCAGAGAATTTTGACAAGTAAAGAAATACAATTTTTAGACTTACCAATCAGAATGAACTGCAAAAGTTAACAGTATAAGTAACGTACAAATAAAGTATAAATGGCACATTGCAATTATAATCCTGATTTCTAAGGAGTTGGCACCGATTCAATACTTATATATTGAGCCTTTGGTATTTAAACTTTTCAGCTTGAATTAAAATTTCTCTATAAAGGTTTCTTCTATCATTTTGAGTTGGAAACTTTCAAACATACTTTTAGAACATCCAGTCAATTTGTATTTTGTTTTTGTGTTTTGCACCTAGACATGCCAAAAATTTCAATACTTAAATTCAAGACATTCTTTATAAGAAAATCTACATTATACTTTATTTTTATGAAGTCAGAAGTATTAGTGCTGGAATTAGCTGTAATGGGTGTAAGAAAACCTGTTAGACTTTTTTCCTCCAAAGAAGTACCTGCCCAGGAGCTGGTGTAGCATAAGCTTTATTATTTCAAGAGGAGTTTGGAAGACATTTGGATTTAAACAGCACCTCTAAATTCGCTGCAGCACTCCCACTATAGGTTGCTTGATTCGACATTTTGGTGTATACCTAAATTCCTGGACCCATAATGAGAACACTTCAGTATATGGAAATGAGTGAAAAGGGAGGGAAGGGAAACATCATATTTTTTTACCCAAAATCTAGCACATTCAGATTTACTTTTAAATTCTAAATGCAAGTATGGCAAACATTCTTATTGCCTGGGTGTAAGTTATGTACATTTTGCATCAGAAATAATGTTTGAAAATGTTCATCACATACCACTAGGTTTCCAATCACCATGACCAGCATAAAAACAATAAGGCACATGGTTTGGCCTGCAACCTCCATGCAGTCCCACATCGTTTCTATCCATTCTCCACACAGCACTCGGAATACAATCAGGAAAGAGTGGAAAAAATCATGCATGTGCCAGCGTGGAAGCACACAGTCACTGGAGATCTTGCAGACGCATTCCTTGTAGCTTTTCCCAAACAGCTGCATCCCAACCACAGCGAAAATGAAGACAATGATGGCCAGCACCAGGGTCAGGTTCCCCAGAGCCCCCACGGAGTTGCCAATAATCTTAATCAGCATGTTTAGTGTTGGCCAAGACTTCGCTAACTTAAAAACTCGAAGCTGAAAAGTAAAAACACAGAGGAATCATTAGTTTTAGTTATGAAATAGAAGCTAGGTTCAAGTTGTTTAGTGGAGCATATCAGTTTCTGTAGATCAATTTGTTCTTCAGTAGGAACTTATTTTAATGGAAAGAAGAGAGCACAGGTTGGTGGGTGCCTAGACTAGTGTTCAGCATTTCATCTTAGTGATGCACATAGGAAAAAATCCATGATTTCTGTTTGTACCATGTTTGAGTTTTAAATTTTTAAACATCCACTTACAGATGATTACTGAACAATTCCTAAAGACATTTTAGAAGTTTGTACTCTTTTCATCACCTTTGCGACACCCTCTTTGCTAGCTTGGTTCTACATTTCCTTCGGAACCACATTAGGTCTGGAAGAGGCTAATTGGCTTAGTTAGAGGACAATTTTTGAAGCAACAATTTGATGCTGATATTGTGATGTCCATTCAAATCACGAACTCTAACTTAAAAATAATATTCAGTAATCAAATTATGGTATGTGAAGTTGGGTACCACTGCAACTGGTGCTAATAAATTTAGTCACAACTTCCTGCTCTATATATCAGGAAATAGCCCAGGTTTTTAAGTAATGTGATAACTATTAGTAAGACGGACTTAAATCATGAATCATGCCTTCAGTAAACATACCTATAAGTTAGTTTGTGTACAATACTCTTTGCTAGGAACAAGACATTTCTGTATAAGCTCAATAATATTTCAATTTAAGTGTTAACCCAAAGTCAGGTTGTTATGACTCTCTGTTACATGTAATGGAGTTACTAAATGTGTATTCTCAGTGCCATTAAAATTAATGTTGTGAGGAGAGGATCTACTTAGGGGCTTTATGAGTAACACAAAGTAATGTTTGAAATATAAAGACTAACCATGTTATGATTCCTTACGCTGGTGGCAATATGTATATTTTCACAGGTAGTCAGCTTTGATGAATCTTAATGAAATCAGTATAATGAAGATTTACAAAATTTGCAGAAGGTAGCAGTTAGCCTTATGCTTACAAAGGATATTAGTAGGGGAGCATATGAATAGGATCATTTATTACCAAAAGATATCAAAGGATATCAGTTGAGAAACACCCTAAACTTGTACTTATTGAATATGGCTTGTGAATTAGATATATATGAAAAGTCATGTGATTCATTTAAGTATATAACACATCTTTACAATACTGGTAATTATTACAGGTATTAGCACATTTTTTTTGAGTGGAAAAATTGTATGCAATTATTTAATTATCAAGGTATTTACCAATCTGAATGACCGAAGAACAGATAATCCTTCAACATTTGCAAGACCGAGCTCCATTAAACTAAGGCTAACAATAATACCATCGAAAATATTCCAGCCTTCTTGGAAATAATAATAAGGGTCCATGGCAATTATCTTTAGTACCATTTCTGCTGTGAATATCCCAGTGAATACCTAAAACAAGATGTAATTCGTTGAGTTGACACAAGAAATGTATATACCCGAGTAAATTTTTTTACTCCAGCTGGAGTTCTCATATCTGTTACTTGTATCTATTATTATAAAAATCAGATGATTGCTATCTCCAAATAGCATGTAAGTATTTCTAAACACTGAAAACTGATAATTAATAGCAAAATATTCTATCAGGACAGATATAGGAAGACAGAAGTTTGATACACCTATTGAAAAGCTGTTTACCAACCAGTCAGCAGCTCAGCTCAAGTTCATTTTTGACATGTGCTGGAATATCCATCCAGTAGGTGACGTAACATGATCCAGTGTTTTCAGTCCTGTTTCTATAGGATAGTCCCAGTAAAGCAAAAGAAAACTCGACAGCATTTTTTTTTCCTTGCTCACAGTCTGAGCAGAAGCGTTAGAACAAACCCTCTTAGGTCAGACACTATAAAGATAGGTCTAAGGTCTGTCTTTTAGGTCAGAGTTGAAAAGTATGGGTGGAATAGGCACCCATACTTCCCAATGGGGAAGCTGGAGTTTCTTGTACTGGGCTTTTTTAAAATATACAGAGGTTTCACGCACAGATACTGTTTTGTGGGGTAGCTATTTCCTTTTGGGAAAAAGAACTTCATGGTTATAATGTTCTTTGAAATATTTGGAAATAGGAAATGTGAAATTATCAATGCTGCTTAGTTTTTTAAGTCCAGAATTTAACCCAGCACTTTCTTGCAATGAGTAGTGATCAGTGGTTTGTGCAGCATAATAACAAAGTTTTGAAGCATAATACAAAACCACTAAAAATATATGAAAATTTTTCACAACACTCAAAGGATATCCTAGATGATTCTGAAAGTCTACCAAAGTACATCAAAGTATTCTGCTATTGCCTTATGACAGTTCTTTACCCAGCTTGTTCTCTGTCCTCCTACAGCAAGTTTTATGGAAGCAAAGCGGCCTTTTACAATACTATATAGCTACACTCATAATTTCCTTCCAGTTTAAGAATTTTAGAAGGTGGATATAACACTGGGGAAACATTTACTGTTGTTAACATGAAAATATTAAAATTTATAGCAAAGAACACAATCCTATTAACTTGATATATAAGATGTTACCATATAATCAGAAGAATGTAAGCGATATTGCTATGTGTGGTAAAGAGAACACAACAAAGAAGATAATTCTTGACAAAATTGTCACATTTGTCAGAATAACTGAAGAAAAACAATCAAAAATATTTCATCGTAGAATATTTCCTTCACAAAATAACCCATCCCGTCCACAAACTACTTTTTCTTGAGCATAACTGCATCCTCAAATCCTCAAATGCACCAAAAAAACAGAAGTAAATTCAAGTTTTCTTGTAATTACTTAGAACTTTTGAATACTGAATGAATATTAGTATTATGCCAATGATTCGTTGCATTTTAGAACTATTTCTTCCTTCGCATCAAAATGCTACAGAAAAGACAGTCATATTTATCATATTAAATTTATCCTCAAACAGACTGTGATGTCAGAAGCAAAGAGTAAATTAACATATTTTGAATTGAAATCACAAAATTAAGGTTAATATATTAATACAGTGTGGAACAGATAATTTAATTGAAACCAGCAGGAATAGTATTCACTGCATGTGTATAATCCTAATGAAGGACACTGGATTGCTATCAAGGTAGTTAGAAATGTGACTATTGCTAACACGATGTTAAGAGTTTAAAAAAAAAAAGACATAGGAAAAGGCAGAAGACCTCATAAGTATAAATGGTTGGAAAGAAATAATTTTAACAATACGACACACTAGCATTTTAAAATACAATATTCTGTAATCTGTGATGAATATAAGAACATACCATCAATTAAACCCTTGTCCATGACAAAGGAAACTCTAATGTACACAAGAACATGTAAGTAGTACATTCAATTTTATTTCTATTTTAAAAAAAAAATCATAGAAGGATGTATTACCTGTACAGATAAGGAAAACGTTCAGACTTTAAAACATACTATGTATGTATTACTGCTCCATTTAAATATTAGCAGACTTTTCAAAACTAATCTGTTTGAACGATTAGTTCAGAACACTTGGCTTGTTTTGATTTTCAAGACTGCATGCTGTGTGAGTCAGTCCAGACCTCTCCTGTGTAAACTATTGGCAGTTACGTGAGCTAGCAAGAAATTAGAAATATATGTATCTTCTTCTGAAAACAAACACTTGCAAGGTTCAGTCCTCTGCTTCCTGAGCATTGGAAGCAGATGGAGAGAAACAGACAAGAACATTTAAGTTATGTTATGCCACTTTTAGAAAAGGAATTACATGTACCCCATAATCTTTGAATCAGGTTAAAACTGGGAAAGGTATCACTAATAATCTTACAGATATGAGAGGTGCTTTTTGTTAGAGAATAAATACAAATGTAGCTTATTATGTATTTTTAGTTACCTAAAGTGGCAATGACTTACTGCTAACAAGAAATGTACCTTTCTTGAAAATGTACTTTCACTGTAGTTTAACTGAAAAAAAATCAAAGAGAAATTCTGTCATCTGAATATTTCATCAATTTCTTACAGAAGAACAGTATTTTCTGTGATGGAATATCAGTATCATAGTAAAAATTAGATAGCCTACATTTTACATTAACTTTTTAAAGAAAAAACCCAAGGTAGATCTCAAGAAATCTAAGAATCTGGTTCGGACTGCACTTTCACACATATTCAGTTATTTAATTATAGTAGTTAAAAAATAGATTAATGAAAATTAAAGGCTCTAGCAAAAATCACTTTATCTATGAAAATCATATATAGGTTCCAAACTTACTGTAAAAACCAACCTGGAATAAATTTTAAACCAAAACAATGTATTTCTTTTATAAAAGAGTATTTTTACACCAAGCAATGCATGACAAAACACCTACCAGGTTCCCCACAGAAAGGACGCTGCTAAACTGTTCTGTCATTGGGTAATGTTCCATGGCCATAAACAAGGTGTTTAAAACAATACAAATAGTGATAGCAAGATCAACAAATGGATCCATCACAACTAAATTGACGACGTGTTTTACTTTTAACCATGGGCTCCAGCAATCCCATATCAAGAAAGTATTTGCAAATCTGTACCAGCATGGCGGGCATTTCTGTCTGGATTCTTCAAGCTCTGAAAAAACAAAACAAAACAAAACAAAAACAAAAAAAAAAAAAAAAAAAAAAAAAAAAAAAAAAAAAAACAACCAAAACCCCAAACATATAATGATAATGAATATTTCAACAGTCCCACTCTGAAGGTTCTCGTTTAAAATATGCAATATGATTGAACCATTTAAATAAATGGCTTATTTAAAAGAGAAATGTGCTTGTCTCTTTCCTGTGACCATAGAGGGAGTCTAGACATCTAGTTTAGGTTAGTTGACTTGCTTACAGCAGATCCCTTAATTTTAGATATTAAAAGTTAATATGACTCCATTGTCAGTGAGCTGATATGTTTGATTTGTATTTTGCTACTACACTGAACCACTACCATATCATAACAGATAAAATGACCCAGTGTGCATACCTATTGTGCTTTAAGTCAGTATTTTTAATTTACACAATGCCTGCTTTCTTATTTTAAAATTTATCATTTAACTTTGAAAATTTCTTATACAGTTGCAATGTCTATCAACTGAGAAACAGAACAACAATGTTAGTATTAGCATTAACCTCTCAATCAGAATCTTCACAAACTATTTTTTCTTTCATTTCCCTGTCAGTATTGTCAAAGTAACAGGATAGTAACTTTTACTGGGTTAATAACAGCAACAATGAATGCCTAACATGATGGGATGTTTGAGGAGAACCCGGAAGGAAGACTGATATTTGCTTAAGTGAAAAATACTTAGACAACAAAATTTGTAAGAAATGGCCACAACAGTTTCCATAAAATTTCTGCATAGTAGCATCAACCCAAATCTGAAATTTCCCAGTTTTCAGAAACACAGGGAGGTTCCAGTTTTCTTCAGAGCACAGGGAAGTCTCCATCATCATGACATTTATGGGTGATTTGGCTAAAATAGCAAACATACTGTTCAACAGTATTTGCTAATAAGAATTTGGTGCTAAACTCTCCACTTTAAGGACTAGTGAATTTGATTGCCTCTAATATTGCCATATATGGGTGGAATTATGGGAAGTTAAAACGTCAGTTGCCACAGATCTCAAATTCATTGAAACTAACAAGTTCTCCATTACATTGGACTGTAGCCTCTGGGCAGAGAAAGGTATCGTAGGTAGCGAAAGTCTTCTATAATCTTTATAAGCCATAACAAAGACAGTGCTTCCAAAGGAGTGCATTGACTGGGAGGGTCAATCATATTTCTGTACATGTAACTCAGAGTGCTGAAAAGTAGGATGGGACTGGCCTTGGACAGAAGTGGCCACTCACACCGGACACTGAGTTGGCACAGAAGACTCCATTGTTTGCACTTAGCAACTTCAGAAATAACAGAAACCACATGTGGGTAAGGAGGTGACTGTCAGGACAATATAATTTACACTGGCATGTTATTTCTGGCTAGGAGTGCAGAAGGACAAACTATTCGCTGAAGGAAGAGAGCAGCACCCTTTAAGGAGACATCCTTTCTACCTGGGAGGAGAACTAAGAATTGCACCTTGAAAATAAAGAGGTACCAACAGTTCACGCTTGCACTAAAGTAGGAACATATATTCAGACAGATACATTTGTGAGAACGGTCTGTGAATACCTTTAGAAGAAAATAAGCGATATGAGCCTTTTATTTCTGACTGTAATTAGTTTGGGCTCAATTTTGGGCTGTTTTTCTGAAAGCAAAGGGATTCTGAATTCACTTCAAAAAGTATATTTAAATTCTGATTTAAAGAAATCTGAGGAAGACTGTAAATTTTCTTGGTGTTTCTTGTCCTTTTAGAATATGTATTGTAGGACACCTGCAGGGTTTGTCTGACTATAGCTGCTATCACATTGTGCCCATCTCCAGCAAATAGTTCCTTTAAGCATATAAAAATACTTTAATGGCATATGTATGAACTGAGTGTACTCAGTTTCCATTAAATAAGCAAAACTATTCCAAAGATTTATGCTTTTTCATATAGCAAGTATCATATTTTTTCATCTTTGATATACTTAGAAACCTAAGAAAGTTTAAGAAATGCTTAAGGAAGGTAGGTCATGTGCATTGGCATGAGCTCATTACAGTTGGTTGTTTCCTTTATCTTTTTCATTCCTATTTCCTACTGTCTGTCCTTGCATTTTAAGTCTAAGGGAAATGACTGTTCCAGAACATCACTGCCTTTATCATAGCAATTCCTGTGTATCTTAATTGATTTTTCCTGTTGATGTCTTACAGGAAGAATTCTGTTTGGGGCTTGGCAATCTCCTAGCTATGATTAGTTTGTCTTTGTTAGTCCACTCAATAGAGTAATATTTTGGAAGGTGTAATGAAAAATAAATGACTAAGCATTTAGAATGTGTAAATAATCTTACAAATGCTCAAAAGCCTTTTTTATCTGATGTTCAGAGATTTTGCATGTCCAGTGTTGCATTTACAAAGGAAATTCTGTAAGTAATTGCTCTGTACATGTAGTTAGCAGAAATTCAGTGAACTGCCTGTCAGATAAAATGCATCAGATACCTTCCATTGTATTCGTAAGTATGCTGGCTATACTCATTGCTCTTTGTCTTGCAGCAGAATCTTCCAGCATTTCCATGGAAATCTGATAAGAACTCAGTCTTCTTTTTCTTATTTCTGTTTCTGTAGTTGTGCCCTGTAAATGGAATACCGAGAAATTAAACCATCCTTTTCAACAGACCACTAACAGTATTCACTGTATAAACATTGCAGTGATAATCTGGTATGGTTTGTGCAGCCTACTAGACTTTTTGTACACAGTGAAGGTTCTTGTGTAATTTCCTGTAGGAATTTCTTTGTTCTTTATTGAGGAACTCAGTGGGAATTTTGTACAGTCCTAGGAATAATCAGCTGGGGAACACAACACCAATGCAATGTGGGACCAAAGGTCATTCTCATTTAAATGACTGAGGGAATAAAATTTTTGCGAGGTATCGTTTTGCTAGTGTTTATTATTATTATTACTCTTTCAAGAAAAAATGATCAAAGTTGAAACCTGTCACCTTAATTTCCAGTAGCTAGTCATGTTAAATAATTAAAGTGCGAGTACAGAAAGAAGTGAACTATTCTTTAAGAAAGTAACCATGATATGAAAATTATGAGTATAATTCTAGGAATTAATTATCTCTCTAATACTTTGTACTGCATTCCTAACTTGATAAGCATGGCTGGAAAATTTTATGTGACAAAAAAATAAATCACATCTTATTTAATATGTCTTCTACCTAATTCTCACCCACTGCAATACTCATACAGAATTTATAATATATTCTTGCAATGAATTTTCAAGTCCTCTCTGTTTTGTATGGCTTCTAATTATCTTTTCAAAGCTCTAACTGAGTCACTACTCAGTAGCACATAGATGTCCTCAGAGTTGATTTGCTTTTCTTCTAGAGTGTGGCCTAGGGATCTAAACACAGGATTGGGATAAAAATGTTCCTAAATCTTGGTTCCTGCTTTACCGTCAGTTCTGTGATTCATGGTAACCACTCCCTCTTTTTCTCATTATTCTGTCCCAGTCAGAAAAAGAATAAAAAGGCCTGCAAAACTCATGAAGTATTTTAAGGTTATCTTACTGTGAAGACGAAAAACACATTTTTGAGCACTGACTAGTACTATTTCTTTATAGAAGACTCCTCAGTTAAATGGCTAAATCTTTTATCAACTGAATTTATTTCTGAAATAGAACTATATATGCCTAACCTCTGAGGTAATCTGATTGAATTTCTAGTATGAAGGTCTATATCAAGGTAGGAGAGAAACAAAAATAAAAAGAAATGTGTAAGAGCAAGTAATGAAATCTCAATACTTGAAAATAGTTTCAGGTTAAATACAGTTCTGTTATAGCCACAAAGATACTATACTGAATCCATATTAAAATACTATGTGTGAAAAGCTTGCTTTTTCAGAGTTTGAAAGAATATTTTAGCTTACAGAGGTCTGAAACTGAGACTGAAATGTAATGTAATTGCAAAAGTACATAGGAACTGTACATCTTTTTCTCATGAAAGTTATGTGAAAAATTTCTTCAAGATAAATTCAGTAAGGGGTATTTCTATTTTGCAAGTATTTCCCTATACATATTTCCAGGTTATATCCTTGTTTATACATCAAATGTCTGCCTTTGTTGATGAGGTGAAACTAATACAAAATGTCAAATTCAATGAATGGGGTTTTTTTTCTATGTACAGATCTCTTACTGAAGGCAAGGATAATATAGTACTTTACTCAGACATAGAAGGTTGAGAACTTTTTTTCCCTTATATTCTGTTATTTAGAAGCTATTACAAGTTATTTCTCACACCTCGAAGAAGGTACAAGGCACGCAGAGGTAAGCAGTAAGAAAAAAATCTATTCCTGAACCAAACTGTAATAATTACTGGTTCACTTATAATTACCTCTGGTATAAGCTGACCAGTAGGTGAAGTTAGAGTTGAAGGTCCTCCAACCAAGGAGACAACTCCATTGCAGTCCACAGTGCTGTGCATCTTCCCATTTACTGGAAGGGCTGGTATCATTCTAGATGACACACTCGCCTGACTAATATTACTATTGCGCCGTTCTCCATGTCGATTTGGAACAAAGAGGGAATCTCTTCTGCTCTCATTGTCTTCAAGAGTGCTATGCTCATCGTCAGCAAAGTCATTTTCAGATCCTATATCCTTTGCACGACCTCTGAAACTGAAAATGCTTGTTTTGCTGTTGCGCCTTGGTGAGAACAGGGAACCACGAATGCTTAGCAAAGACTGTAAAAGATTTAAAACAAACCAAACAAAAACAACATGAGACCTGAAGTTCCAAGGTCTTGGCTTTTCAAAGAATAGTTACAGTGCTGGGAGGATAGTCACTATTTTCTTCAGTAGTATCAGTGGGTTCAGTAGGGGAATGTGCTCATCAGGGGACCTGAAGTTGGGGGTGAAAAATTCTTTTAAGGTTATGCAGCCGAACTGAGGAAAAGTTGTGTGGAAGACATAAGAAAGGTTGGATAGTTTTGAGCAGAGAAGGTGCGTTGAATTGGTAAGGACCCACGACTGTGCTAAAGACAGTTTTCAACACCAATATCAAGGTTTTGCAGATATTTGTCTTTTATTCCTTCTTCTATTAAAGGACAAAGCTAAAAATCTTTTACTTTTCTGCCCTTCACCCCCTGGATTAATAGGGATAACAACTGGTAATGCTCACTATCATTGCTTTCTATTCTGTTTGCAGAAGTGGTCTTAAGCTTGGTATTAAATTCAGTCTAAGCTGATGTAAAGAACTTGCCTGCCCTCTTCGCAATAGGCTCCATAGTGTGGAAGCAACTCTACAACCAGAAGACACAGGCAACAGCTTGGGGAAGCTCTGGTGGTATAGTGTGAACATGACAAGTAGCACTCTTGGGCATAGCACTCTGGGGGCTATAGCACACCTACCAGAAGGTACCCCTTGGCCATCAGGCAGCTCAAAGCAAGCATTCACCGGGGACACAGCTACCTAAAGATATCCTCTTACAAATGAGAAAAATAAATCAGTGGTTGTTGGTAATTCATCTTTTAATTACAGTAGAAGCTGGTTAATGGAACGTTCTTCTCCCTTGCTACATATTTTATTAACAGCATTCATGAATAAATAAAGCAAGTACTAATTGTGGAAAAAAGAAGCCTTGCATTAAGCTTTCTTCAGTTCTGCATTTCTACAAATCTTCACATCTTGGTACATCAAAACCCCGATTTGAGATAATTCTATTTTTCACTAGTTTTGCAGGTGAAAAGTACTTATATGTAATAGCAGTGTTTTTATCCCAGGATAATTAAAGTGAGAGTGACAAGTGCAGTATAATCTAAAACCCTATATTAATACTGTGAAAACCAAACACTGAATATATACATATATGTATACATATGTATCTCTGTGTATGAATACTCAGATTTATACATACCCACATATAATGTGTGTGCTGAACTGCTTATAAAGGCTGGCAGGAGTTTACCATTAGAAGATATATTTTTTCTGCTTTTACAGCTATACCAAATTTCAATAATTTGGGCTGAAATTTTCTATGTTGGCTGTCAGCCTCAAGCTGAGTTACTTTAAAAATATCAGCCAAATGGGTTTGCTAACCCATTTATGCAAACTTGGCTGGAGAAAACATGCTTTTTTGCTTATGTTGAAAGATAACTTTATCATAAAAAAAATGGTCTAGGTGCTATAGAGCAGGACACTGAATTCTGACAGAGTGGTAAACTAATTACTGCACTCTTTGTACATTTCATTGTAAATTTATTTGGCCAACGTATAGTCCTTCAAAAAAATCACACACTCGGTAAGTTTCATCTGACTACCACTGCTACCCTTGTGATTTTTAGAGAATGTTTCCATGGCTGCTGTTGTCCAAGCTTTCCAGTATGCGTTATCATGCTCTGAACACAGCTAAATGGATCAGGCCCCTCAGGGATTTAGAAGGAGTAATGCCTGCCCTGAAAGTCCCTGCTGGATTGAGACAAAAAATATAAACCAAAATGACGGCAATTCTAACACATGTAGAGGCAGAAATATATGTGCCCACATGCTCCTGGAAAGTAAGGTCTGAAAGGAAAGTTCGGTTTTCTTGCAGGCTGCATCATTCATTTGTACATGAAATAACATTTCAAATGACAAAGTCGCTACAGGAGCCAGCTGGGCAGATTATCTTCCTTTATCATTTCACCAGGTTCTTTCATGCTCTGACACCCTGTTTCACCGGAGAGCAAACTGCATGGCTAAGAAAGGAAACCAGCTCTTCCTTTACCAGTTCTGTGCCCATAACCCTTCCACTCTTACAGCTGCCCTTTTTATTTCAGTTATATGCAGACAATGTATTCCCCAAAGCATTTTTACAACTGCAAAACCAAATACTGAGACAGTCTTTCATTAATAAATTATCCTCATTTAGATTATTTACTTGATACGGGTCTCTCATTTTAAAAAAAATAAATTTCAGATGGTCACTTATTTCCTTCCAGCTTTGTAATTCATGGTATCTCAAGATGTGCTGTTTTCTGTCTATTGCATATCATTTCCTTCTTTTATTTCAAATCTAAGACATGTGCAATATTTTTTTTTCACTTGATTTTAATGGATTTTAATTATTTACTCTGTAACATGAATTCACATTTCATTTTAATACTATCAAAAGTCACACAAAATGCCTTGCTCTCCTAAACTGCTTAAGTTTTTGTGGAAGTTTCACAGTTCTTCATGACAATTGCCAGGATGAAAGCTTTCTGAGAGTTTCAGAGTATGAAAAAAATACATACAATAATGCTTTACTGTACATTTCTGTACACAGAAAGTTTAATGCTCCTGCCCTTAGCATACATACTTCAATATCGAGTATTTAATATAAACATAATATATTCTTTAATCAGTCTATTCATGACAAGTATATAAAAAAGCATTGGGGAATTTAGACTAGACAATGGAGAGGCCTATTATCAAGTTGCTAAAGCACAGGATTAGCAGTCAGTTCTTTCTGCTCGGAATTTCTCAGTGACTCTTCTTTAATGCGCTCAAGTCACTCACCATTCTCCTCTATGAGGTATGGAAACTCACATATATATTTGAGACAGAACTGTGCAGTCTAAGATTAGATCTTTGGCTGCAGCTCCTTTGCATAAGCCTGACTCAAAGTCCATTGCAATTAGTGAAAGATTTTTTGGAGCAGCTTGGCCCAAAACTAATAGTACATTTTATTAGACTGGAAATACACTTCTACAATACTACTCAAAGGAGTTGAGATAGATTTAATAATTTTTCTTTTTTTCGTTTTGTTTCTTATCCAGAGAAAAACCTGGTCATTCTTCTTAATTATACTAACATGACTTTACTTCCTTAGAAATGCAAATGTATCTTTTTCAGGCCAGGCATTGTCCCTTACACTTGACTATTGAGGCTTTGTCTCAAATTAAGCTTTCATCCCTTCAGTGCATATATTTCAGCGTGAAGTATTTCTGCCACTGAATCTCGTATTTCATATCAGTCTGCAAACTAACACACTTTATACAAACATTAAATAGGATAAATGTTGGTAATTAAATATGGGTAGTATTGGTAACTAAATGTCATCTGTTGGCTGAGACCAGACACGATCATTTTGAAGAGATGCATTTTGAGTGAGTTTTCTACAAATAGAGTAACTATGCGTAGACTTATAATAAGTAAGGGTATCCTTAAGAAACAGAAGAGATCCTTTGATTTAAGGGAGTGGAGCTTTGAAGTTAGGATTAAACTTCAGTTTAATAGTTTAGGTTCTTCCTAAACTATTATTTTCTATGATTGCAATGATTCTCCATCTTGTATAATGAATTTCTAATAAAAAAGAACAGTATGAATAAATTCTTATGAATACAAGCCCAAACAATCCCTATATATTTTATCCTTATTGTGGAGTGCTAGAGCTACTTTTCTCATTATCTATCATTTAAATAAGCTAATTAAGGACAGCAATAGAAACTAATGGTAGTGTGGAATTTCCTGTTGAGGGTATTTTGATGCTGGGGTCTGCTAACAAAAATACATATTTCTATAGTTTTGAAATGGATGCAGAATAGAGGATGTATAATTGATTAACGTAAATATATGAATACTAATCAAAGAATCTTTGATTCTTTCTACAATCTACCAGATACATCTTCAGAAATCCATTTTCAGAAATGTTTTAATTAAGCGTACAATTATCCTTGTTATGTTCTTTTTATCCCTTTGTAATAGAATGGGTCAAACTGCGTCAAACTAACACTGTTAATACTAGTACCACTGTTTCTTTCCTTCACTTATCTTTTACATAACATCCAGTACATAAAGCTGCTGTAACGTCAGTCAAAGCCAATTACAGTAAATGAGCATGCTTTAATAAAAAAAGAGTGCTGTACCTGGTGGGGAGATGTGAATCTTTTTTCATATGTCAGTTGACTTCCTTCTGCGGAGAAGCGGAAACTTTTCCTTCTGATACTATCTTCTGACTCCGACTTGGGGAACTTATCCATATCTCCTTTGTTCTCTGCTTCAGACATTTCTTTCTGTCTTCTTTTCTTCCTTCTGTTTCTTCTTTCTTTAGCACTCTTTGAGCTCAACTTCGATGCTTCTGAAGAACTTTCCAAGAGTTCTCCTAATCCCCCTATACCACTAAAATCTCTTGATGCAACTGATGCTGCTGCTACTGCTGCTGTTGCCTGTCAGGATACAAAGCTAGGTATTAGTAGGCCAAAAATGAACAATTTTATAGGCTTTGATCAACTGTTTTTGTTAGCACTGTGGTAATACTGCTGGTTGTACTCAAGGGTTTGAGCATGCAAATATACACAAACAAATTGAACTGACGATAAACTATTGAGTTAGTTTAGCTCCTCATTGTTTAGTAGCATGAGCTACTTGAAGCATCAAATTCTGCAGAACAATAGCATCGCTATTCCTTAAAGACTTGATGCACAAGACACTGATCTAAAATTATGGCAGTCAGAGAAGCATAAACACAGGGCTTTCTCATGTATTTCAGACCTCCTTCCCCATTTTCTCTTGAGAAAAGCCCTATATTGTGCTCTAATTTGGCTGGTTCCTTCTGAGTCCTTACCAAAAGAATTAATTCCTAACATCCACCATAAGAGTTAATGCATCATGATCCAACTAGTAGCCTGCAAATAGTTGAATCCAGCCTTTCCCTGCTGTCTTCACAGCAAGGACACTCCCCTCACTTTCCTCCTGCCTTCAGTGGCAATGGGCAAGTCTTCAGGCTCTCCTTCCCTCCCTCTTCATGTTTCCCCTCCCATATTTTTCACTCTAACAGCACTCTAGGGCTTCGTTACAGATACACAGAGGTACATTTCTTGCCTGTTGCTACTGTAGCCAGAAAGCAAAAAAGATTAAGGTTTCTTCTCTGATGTAAAGGGAAAGGATTACTTAGTAGAGCAAAGAGCCATCCCAAAGCTCAGGACCAGTACCTTCAACTACAGAGATCAGCCTACCTGATTTAGTTCATTACGGAAACCCATTTATTTAGTCATCAAAGTAATGAAGAATTGAGAATGTGTCCAGTACTCTTCCTAGAAAGAACTGTCTGGGGGATTGCTATGAGGTTCTGCAGTGGAAAATATGTTTGGGAGGCTGATAGACTGCTGTGAGCTTACAGGAAAGGGTGGCATGAGAAATGGCAAGAGACTTGGGTTATATAATAAAGATGACTGGTAATTATCTGGCAAAACATATTATATTCAGTGCCCAGTATTTTATGAATGATGAGACATCTCTCTACAGCAGAAAAACAATTTGAAAGCTTATAGTATGAATTAATGGCTTTCTCCACCACAATATAAAATCCTTGCTATGCAAGTTGACTTGATACAGACTTTTTCTGCTAAATAGAGTATTAAAGAATTCTGAAGTGTTTATCAATTAAAAAAAAAAGTTATACTTCTTTCAGAATATCATCCTGCAAATGCTCTACACCACCCATCTACTTCATAATACTAACACCAAAGGTCAAACAAATTAAGCAATCCAAAGACTGCTGTAATGCCTTGGGTTTGCAGATGAGTAGGTTCAGTGTTGAGAGAGAAGAGATGGGTCCCACGCTCATTTCCATCTCAGCAATCAATTCAGCAGTTCAGTAATTCACCTTGTAATGCATACTTTCTGCAAATATTTTCACATACAAAGGCATCTTGACTATAATACTGCTTTTCTGATAATTAATTCAGTGGTCATTTATTTAAAACATCAACAACTTTCCAAGGCCTTTATCCAGCTTTCCCCATAGTCTCTGATTGATATAGTTCTCTTCTTCGTACTAATTCTGGATCAGCTTCATCTCTGTCCTCATTTTTAAGCACACAAACATCTAGATGACCCTCATGATATCTTTTGATATAATGTGATTTAGTCCCTTTCATGGATGAAAATATCAGATTTTTATAAAAACAGTATATTCTTTGCTGATAATTAACTCTTTTAAAATCTGAATTTTGCAGCATTCTGCTTTTTCTTTATTGATTTGGGAGTGATGAGGTTTAATGACTAAAATAAAGATATGCTAATTAGATTTCACAGGTCATGCATAAAGCTTTCTATTAAAGAAAAAGATGGAGTGTTTCGCTTTCTATTAGCAATTTATAGAATAATTCTTAGCGAAAGCATATGTAAAATACTATGAAAACTATAGCTTCATAGAAGATTCTAATTTGCTAGCATTTTATAAATACGGCCCTCTTGAAAATTACTATATGCCAGATAAAAGGCAATAGAAAATCAGTCCAGAAATTAGAGCAACTTCTGACTGAGCCGAATTCCTGAATAAATTTTACTTTCAGATAGGAAAACTTCTCACAAAATTATCTATTAAATGTCCTTTTTCTATAAAACTTTAGATAACTTCCTTCTCTTTTCAAAGAAAACAAAGATTATTTAAAAAGAATTCTGAAATAATACCTTTGTTATAAGTATTGTTATCAATATTGCTAGATTGCTTCTCGTAGACTTAAGCGTGTTTGAATCAGGGATGTGCTTAAATATCTTGCTGGATAGAAACCTAAAAGAGCATTGACTGCAATCCTTCTCTCTATTTTCCTAATATTTGGGAAAAACTAGTAAGTACAGCAAGACTTGCAATTCTCACTTAGACCATAAAGCACAAGTAACGTCACTAGACAATTTTCATGCTGCTCATAAGATCTGTAACATAAAAGCATCATGTACTGACTACCTAAAGTCAGATTTCTAGGACACTTTATCACTTTTACAGTCTTTTACTGAATTTAGTAGCATTCTTTTCTGTACTGTTAGTTTGCCTTTTTGTTCCTGATTAGTTCCTCATTTTTATTGGCTATTTCCACTTTTATGACTTCGTTGTAAATAATACTTTTTTCTTTTTATAATTTGTTGCACAATTTATACATGTTCTAATTCAAAAAAGATTATTATCCTTGCCTTAAGATTAAGGCTGTTCAGAAAGTACGATTTCTGTCATTACCTGAGCTTCTTCTTGTTGCTTCTTCAGTTGTTCCAGCATCTGTTGAAATTCTGCCTCTTTCTGCTCTGCTTCTTCCATGGTTGCTTGATTCTGTTCTTCGTAAGCCATGGCAACCACAGCCAAGATCAAGTTGATCAGATAGAAAGAGCCCAGGAAAATCACCAGAACGAAAAATATCATGTATGTCTTCCCAGCAGCACGCAGTGTCTAGGGAGTAGAAAGCGTATCTATGTATTACTCCACCAGTTATCTTAGATATAGCAAAAGCATTACGCTTTCAGCTTATGTACAAATAAGCCTATTTATATGATTCTGTATGTCACCTACAGTTTACTTTTTATGTCATGAAAATTTCTTACCAGCTGATACAGGTTCTCCCAGAAGTCCTGAGTCATTAGCCGAAAGAGTGACAAAAAAGCCCAACTGAAGGTGTCAAAACTTGTGTAACCATAGTTGGGGTTTCTACCAGCTTTCACACATATATATCCCTCTGGACACTGCCTACGTGAAACCCAAAAAAAAGTACTTAGTTATAACTTATATTTCCTTCTAAAATTCATTTGTTATCTTTTGGAACAATATGCATTATTTTTCCACAAGAAACCCACGAATTACAATTTAAGTCATTGTGGAAAAAAAAAAGTCCTAAGAAGCAAACTAATAAGAGAGTAAATGAAAGATACCTTCTCCATCCGCTCACTGGTTGAAATGACCTAAATATTTAAATTCTCCTCAGCCACATTTTGCAAATAGAATCTTTATTCCAAATGAATAATTTCCTGGCAGAAATAATTGCTAAAATGTTGTTAAGGTTACAGACAGATTAAACAGTATTATTAGCTAAATCCAATTGTACTGTTAGGGATCTCCCACATAATGCTGAGATATTTTTATTTTAATAAGCTTCTTCACTGCCACCAGTTAGGTAGTGGAGTTCAGCTAATGATTCTAGCCTCATAACTGGACACGTGTGTATGGTAGAATTTGCCAGTAATGAAAAAGAGTTAGGCTTGAAAAAAAAATTCAGTCCTGAACTATGAAGTCACTACTGTGCTTTTTAAATATTTTTGTATTCTCATTCTCAGTTCTAACCTTTGCTTTCGTCTTACTTTCTTCAAGCAGTACATCTCCAAAATAGACTTTACAAGAGTTCAGATTTTATCGTTATCACCAATATAATTTTTCAGTCAAGCAGGATGAAAATCTCTTAGTCTTTTATCAAGCCAAAGAGTACAGTATTTTTGACTTAAGAAGAAATCATTGTTTAGCAGCAAAACTCTTTGAGTTCTGTAACACTGCTAAACATGGAGTTGCAACTGCTATGGATTGGTTTCACCTTATTGCTTTTTCTACAGAACACAATAGAAGATTTTTGAAAGGGTCTTACCCTGCATCAGAGCTATTACCACAAAGTAGGGCATCTCTTTGTCCTTCCAAAATGTAAAAATGAGCTGTGTAAAAAGCATTAGAAATATATGTGAATAAATCAAATGAACCTGAAAGTACTACAAAGTAAACTAAAAATAAATTGTAATAACATCGGAGTGGCTAGCTGCGGATCATTTTGCAATTTGTTTGAGAACCCTTCTGCTACTTGTACTTGTTTATTGTATGTATTTGGTACCTGTCAGTCAGTGACTGTAAGCAGTTCGACATAAGGCAGAGATATAAACCGTTCAATACTTTTTGTCTGATCACAAATAGTTAGATACTATAGCCACAAATACATTAAAAATAGTAATATCAGTCATTCTTACTTTCATCCTCAATGTAATCCTTCCAGTTAAATGTGCTCACTGTCATATTAACAAATGTACCATTTTCATCCATTGTGCTATTAAAGTAGGATATAACATTTATTTCAAAAGTAGAATTGTCTGGAGGCCACTGCAGGCATTTATTCCTCAAGTTGCCCATGAACAGCTGCAGCCCTATTAGAGCAAATACACTCAGACAAAATACGGTCAGGATCATAACGTCCGAGAGCTTCTTCACAGACTGAATTAGGGCTCCTACAATAGTCTTTAGGCCTGCAAAGAGAAAAGATGCATAGATTTATCACAGAGTATCTTTGTCCTCCCCATATAATTAAGATGTCATGCAGACAATTAAATTATTTTTTATTTCTCAAAAAGTAAAGCTTCATGAGCAGATTTACAGATTGTGAAGATGAATGAAAGAAAAAGATTATTTTGTATGAATATGCAATGAACATATGTTTCAATAAACTGAACATATAATGTTATTCTCAAGCAGGAAATTTTATCAATCATGCTTTCCTGATACAGATTTGATTTTATTTCTTAATTTTTCGCTGCATTTTATAGTCTGCCAATAATTCAGTTACCAGTTAATATTAAATATGCCTTTGCGACAACATCAAGATAAAATGAGATAGAACAGCAAGTCATTTTGAGAAAAAAAAAAATCAATATTAAATATGATTTCACAACAGTATGCAGATAGTATGAGTTATAATTGCAAGAAATTTTGAGGAAAAAAATCATATGCAGTTGATAAGTTTTCCTGTGCAATATTTATCTCCTTTTTGGTAGCTTTTTGTTGTTACTCGGTTGTCTTTAAGACTAATATCAAACTTGAGTGGTAAAATAAAGCAAAAAATTCAAAATCAAGAAAGCCACAGCGCTAAAGCTTTAATGTAAGAGACAACTTGTTATAATAAAAAGCAGAAAACCAAAGCAAAATAACCCATAGGCCTCATATTTTATGTTTCATGCAAGAATCTGTTAAACTCAGAGGCTGATTTTGCCAAATAAAAGAAGCAAATGCTGGAAAGGCAAAGAATCACAATCCAGGGTTATGATCCATGCCTTTTTTTTTT
>VZRU01006935.1:228733-242156 GCA_013398155.1 Pedionomus torquatus | reverse complement strand
TTTTTTTTTTTTTTTTTTTTTGGCAACACGAGCAGCAAACAGCAGGACTTATGCTCAAAAGAAGTGAATTCGACTTCAATGGAATGAAAGTCAGCCTCGGTGTTTAACCTAGCTCTCACCTGGAATGACTGATATTGTTTTCAAAGCTCGGAGAACTCTGAATGTTCTCAACGCTGAGACATTGCCCAGGTCCACAAACTCTGTCACATATCTGTAATAGGGGAGTTCACACACAAACACAATGACAGCACACAAATAACAGTTGGAGATACGAGGGGCCTAACACCTTACACCGACTACTTCTTACCTGGGATTACAGAAATAGTTTTCAAAGCTCTCAATACTCTGAAAGTTCGAAGAGCTGAAACATTGCCTAGGTTTACAAATTCTGTTACATACCTGTAGGATTAAATCACAGTTATTCAGAATTGAGGCAGAGCTTATACTAATTATGTGGGTCTTCAAAACCTCTGTGGCAATATTAGCAATCATACTTCAAAATTTTCCTGTATCTTCAGTACAACTTGCTTTTCTAATTCTTTATTTTCCATCAGTTTTGCTTAAATCTCATTGAATTGAAACTCACTGATTTGTATTTGAACAGCTAATTAAAACTAGTTGGCTTGTAATAGGACAGTGACATGGAAGTCAAAGGGATGACTTCCATTCTGGTGAGCAGAAGAATGTAGGACATGAAATTAGTGTGCCTCAGCAGTAATTACTGTAGTGGCTGAGACTCCGTGCTGGCCCCTGCCATATTTTACTTTGATTTAAATACTAAAATGGGTGATACATTGTCTAAACTTCGCAGGTTTCAGAAACTAAATACTTTCAAATCAATATATTTATTACAATATAATTTGCCACTAATTTCATGCCCTAAAAGGTAAAAAACTTCTTGAACCACTTACGCCATTAAAATGACACTGAAGTCAAGCCAGTTCCATGGGTCACGCAGAAAAGTAAAACCTTCTAAACAGAATCCCCTTGCAAGAATTTTGATAAGTGATTCAAAAGTATAAATTCCAGTGAAAGTGTACCTGAAAAGCATCAAAGCAGGAATAACAGATTTTTCCATATTTATGCCTAAGGACAGTGAAATTCTTTATCAAAGCTAAAATACAAAGAAAGAAAAGAAAAACATTTTAGAATGAAAGGAGGAAATCATTAATTTAACTTGCCCCAAACACTTAAGAATGTAATCGTTGTTCAGTAGATGAAATTTGAACCCAACAAGTATATAGTATTTGTTTTATAAAAGGTTGATATAATCTAAGTTGTTGTGCTTGCAAATAAATTCAGACTCTAGTATTTATTGGTACATTTCAGATTTTCTTATTTATATGTACATTCTCGGATGCTCATAGGGCTCTCTCTTTCCTTGCATTCTCAAATAAGGTAGAGGTCTAAGACTTCCAAAAAAATAAAGACTTTTTATAACGTCAAAATCAGACAGTTTTGTGAAAATCAGTTCTGGGTAATAACTATACTCATTCCTACAATACAGTTTTATTTCTTAAATAATCATTAAATATAAGAAAGCATGCCCAGACTGTTATTCTTGAAGATGTGGAGCATAATTACCAATTTACCTTGAGTGGGAACAACCATTCATTTAAAAACATAAAAGAGTCAGTTATAACCAGGGTAATGCAGGAACTTCCTGAGACCCATGTGGGTCTATGTGGACCTCCAGAATAAAGGAAATCTACCTACAGACCCTACTGCTCTCCTTTCAGACTCTCAGCAACCCTTAAAAGCCATAGTCACTGTTGGGCATACTGGGAATGGGTGAATAGTAGTGCAGTTTCTAAATATAGTAGTCAGAGTAAGATTCTTTAATGCAGTAAAATAAATAAATTGAAATCAATAATGGCTATTGGAGAACAGGGGGGAATGGAAGAAACTGCAAGTGGCTAGATCCAGGTTTTTCAAGAGTAGTATTATTTCAAAGAGAAACTTAATATTTAAAAACAAAACATGTATCTGTATTTTGTTAGAGAATAAACATGCATGTATAACCATGAACAAGAAAGAGAAACAGAGAGACTTTGTGGTTCCCTTACTCCTTCACAGCTAAGGCCCTTCCCTCAGTGGCCTGAATTTTTTCAGCACACCAGTGGTGTGCTGGGTGTTGTGTATGCTTGCTGTGGTTAGCACTTGTGAGTTCACATCAGTGAGCCACAATGAATGTCCCACTCTGCTAAGACACAGATACTCAAGCAATGTATAGCTGACCTCACAAATGACATGCAACAATTTTACATGTACATTTGAAGTTCTGGAGCTCCTTTCCAATTTACAGCCTAGGACACCCAAGGACAGGAGCTCATGTTTTACTTCCCAGTAGAAGTTCAGATGTTCCTCAGATGCAATTTTAAAAAACAAGGCATTAGTCTTAAACCATTTAAATAATTTAAGAGGAAATCAGAAAGATATTGATGATAAGATACTGATTCTTCGCGACTCTGCAAAAGCCCAATCTGGCATGCAGTCTTCCTTCAGTGCTTCTTGTTTAGAGTCACACAAACACAGACTGGTAAAAATAAAGAAGTAAAAATGTTTAACTTACTCTACATTCTTTGTCCAGTCTGGAGGGTTACTCATGGTCATAAATACACAGTTGGTCAAAATAGTGCACATGATAAGCATGCTGAATAATGTAGATTCTAGTCAAGGCACATAAGTCAAAAAAGTATGACAGCTTTATAACACTGAAATCATTAAAAAATATTAAGTATATAAAAATACCAACAAATAACGTGACATTCTAAATAAAATCTGCAAATAAAGCTTTGCGCATAACTTTACCTATTTTAAATGGTATGCCATCTGGCATGTTATGGTGCGCTTACTGTAAAACAATGCATTACTTTTATAATTGAGGCAGCTTTAAAATTTATATTAAATTTAAATACATCCTTAAGTATGTAAAAATATGAAACAATTACCCAAACACTGAATACTCATTGAAGCCAGGGGGATCACTCTAAAAGATATATAGGCAGAGGCTGGTTGTTTATACCCAAATTGTTCTTTGGACATGAGTGAAATACATTTGGAAATATTCTCCTTTATTCTGACCTGGCTATTTATAGGACACCTACCCCAATACTGAAAATACAATGCTGAAGAAGTGTGCCTGAAAAAGCAGCTCTTTCCTCATGCTCTTTTGTCCTTGCTAAGTGACTCTAGTTCATGAATAGTACTACTGGTCTTGGTGAAAGTGTGACCTTATATATGTTCAAGTGCAATGGTTTGTTAATAATTTGGCCTTAGCTTCAGGGCTTAATATGGGATCAGGTCTCCTTTTGTATATAAAGCCTGATATTTGAACTCTGACAGCTTTTGGTGGTTCAGTAGAGAATTTTCTCAGCAGGAATGAAGATCATATTGCAATTCGCATGTAATATGGCTGCTTTTTAAATGTGATCAGCATATGTTTAGTTAGCATCATACACCCACATGGAGATAATTTCTATATCCATATAAAAGTATTATTTCAGTAATTAAATAGTTTTAAATGACAACCCTTAAATCAGCATTGAAAAAAAAGGATATGAATGTACCAAAATCTTGATAGCAATCTTTCTGATGGGATTAAAAGGAGTTAAAATGTACAAGGCAGATGTGGCACTGAATCGGAAAATTGCCTTTCCTTTATTCAATACTATGAAAGTCTGCAAAAAAAGAAATACAAAATTAAAATACAGTGTTGACTACATAAATGCCTTTACCTCCTTCTAAAGGATTGCACTCTCTGACTACGATGTTCAAGCTCCATTCTACTGTCTACCTGTGGTAGGCTAATAACTTATACACTGGATTAAAACTTCTTCAGCCAGTACTCCAATTTGCTAATTTTCGCAGCACACGGACTGAATTCTGATATTATTAAATTTGGTGGGAATTATCACCACCAATTCCAGTTTATCAATTAAGTTAAAATGTGGCATTTCATCACTAAAATACTTTCAGTTTTAGTTCTAACAAAGCCTTTGATTAAAGTCAGAGTTTCAAATTTAACCAAATACATTCTACCTCTAACAAAACCAAAACAGCAAAAGGGCAATTCTAAACACCAGTTTGTATTCGGAACAAATACTTGTCGGAATTATGGACATATAAACAAGGTGCCAAGGACAAACACCAGCCACTGAATAATTAACCATAATTTTAAAATAATTTTGCTGTAATTTTAGATTTTTAACTATAGGCAATACAAATATATGTATCTTCTACAAATTTATCTGAAGAAATAAAAGGGATTAATAAATTGCCAGCTGACATCATTCTGAGCAGAGACAAAGGTACACCAGAATTTGGCTTCTTGTAACAACAAATCTTTACTTCCAAAAAAAAGCTGGATCTTATATAAATACATTTTTATTTACCCTATATGTTAGCACCAAATTTAAGTCTTTGTTATCTTTTAAAATTTGACCTTCAGTTCACGTTCGCTTTCATTCTGTTCTACTGCTGCCATTGCCTAAGCAGTTTCATTTTCATTCCAAGTGTCTTTGTGTGTGAGGTTTACTAGCATCTTTGGTCCTGCCTGAAATTTCTTCAGGACATGCCTGTTCTTCATTCCTTTTGCTCTTTGTCAATGGTAATGGCTCTGCTTTGTGTCACCATAATAGAGTTTTTGTTATGCTCTCAGCAGAGCTATATAGTATCACTGTTCCCTGTGTTGACTTCCATTCTCTGTAAAAACTGGGCTGTGATCAGAAAAACGCTGCCCTGTCTGTGGCCTTTACTGCCTTTATGGCCTGGTCTGCTGTCTCTGGGAGAGAAAGCACACTGAGATGTGCTGCTTCTTTCCTACTACTGCGGGAAAGAAGACAGGTCGAGGAGTGTTGCCAGTGACTGTTCACAGAGTAACGCCAAGCCTAGCACAGAGGATGTCGGAGAACGGTCTTGGGCTTATTGGCATTTCTCTTTGCCCTACGGTCCTTCGCTCAACTAGAAATGGTAGAAAGATGTTGCCTGTCCCAAGGTCACCGCTGCAGCTGAGCCTGAAGACAGACTCTGCTTCACATATGATTTTCTCTGCATTGACAAGTCGATGATTAAGAGTAGTTTCTGATAAAAACTGGAGGAGGGATGACTAATTCTAGGTCATCATTTAAGATGTCCATTTATTTTCTGTTGAGCCTAATGGCTGGTATGTAACATAAATAGAGATGTTACCTGTGACAAAATATTCTACTGCTTACTAATTACTCTCATAGACTAACGTTAAAGTCCATCAGTAGCCTGAGTTTTTATGCTCGTTTCAAAAAATCTGACTAATTTTTCTGGGTAGGGGAGGTTAGAAAGTATGCTTCAGTACCTCTCAGGTTTTCTGATACTTCATTTGTAGAAGACCTATTTAGAAAGTTGTAGTCCTGAACTTGTTTATGCAACTTTATTCCTGAATTGTTTTGCAGCTAATCAATAAGAGGGCTTAGTGCACACAATCATATTTTAAGTAAGAACCTTCATAGAAGTGCTGATATAACAAAAACCATATAAAGGAAAAATAACCCTTGGCAACGCTCCCTCTCTGAGCTTTCATTTCTTTAAATTTCCTTAATAATGTTAATATTTGTATTATCTACAGCACTGTTTATTTAACTTTGACAACTGTTAGCTTATGCAATTACATATGGATTCTGCTTTATTTCTGTTCCTATTACTGAAGCCATAATTTTTACAACAGTTTTGTAAACCAAAGGCAACCACAAATTTAGCCACAAAATTTAGAATTTTGAGCCAAATACTGACAGCACTATTGGCATGATTTTTTTCCTAGCAAACTTTTGTTTTTTTCTTTACTGCTGGACGGCAGCCTGCAATGCCTCAAGCCATCATCAGGGCAACTGTGTCCGTTTCTGTCTCCATTTTAGAGAGACAAGGAAAGATAATCCAAGCACCTGTCCATAAAACACCTTCTGCAGTTTTGAATTTACAGTTATAATCCACAGCTTCATCTTCCTTCACTTTCCTTACCCACAACATTTTGCAGGTCTGTCAGGAACTGGGAGAACATCTTGCTGCTGCTACAGGAACATGCAGAGATAAGCAGATAGAGAGTACAGAGCAGAACCTGTACCATCAGCTGTACCTTTTACTATTCTGTGCAGGACATAAGGGAACTATTCCCAGGCTGGACTATTTCAGATGCTGGAGGAATTTAACACAGTCTACAACTAATCCCAGCTACAGAGATATACTTATTTGTTCCGTGACTTTCTCTGAAGTCACATAATGGTAGCCTGTTTCCAGATTGTATGTATAATTGCTACAAGACCAAAAAACATATACCCTACTGTAGATCTGGACTTTTAAAAAGGTCAAAGGGCACACTTTTTACTCGAATGGATCTGTTTGAACTATCTTTTCTAACTCCAAGTCTCTGGTTTGTAGATCACATGAAAATGAGGACTTTGTATGACCATGGAAATCACAAAGGGAAGTACACATCTTCCAGGAGTTTAATTTCTTCACAGGGCACAACTATTTATTAATGGTCCATCTGTATTATAGCCTTGGACACGTAACACGAGCGTATTAGTTTTTTCTAACAACACGTAACCCTTCACTCTGCTCTTTCTCCATAAAAACTCTCAATTAGTCTTCAGAACAACAAGACTGTCTTTTCTCTATTCTTTCCTCAAAACCTAGCTTTTCTGTGGTGTCTGCCACAGATTTGACAGCTGTGTGCAGAGAACTATAGTAGCAATCCCAAGCGTCTCAAGCAACAGTTTTCATTGTGGTAGTTTTATATAAGCCAACACTGACACAGAGTCTTTATATGCTAAATAGATAGGTGGATATTATAAATACATATATAGATAAATGTTTACAAGCGTTATATATTACTTCACTAACTTGGATGGATGGTACCTGGTTATCTACACATTTCCACTGCAAAATCATGCTTGGAACATCTTGCTTGTCATATCCAGTCTTATTGCTACATTGAAATAAGGAGAATTCAGGCATGTTCTTGAGTTTGGGAAAGCTTAAGGAAGCTCTATCTTCCTTACACTGAGGTAAGAACTCAACAGAAGTTGAAGGAGCCACAATATAAAAAAGCATAAATCAGTTCTGTTAGATGAAAGGACATTTCTGTATACTTAGTGGCATGATGGCTCTAACCATCACATTTTATGATTAGACTTTTCTAATGTAGAAAATCATCTTCTATTTTGTGCAAAAGATTATTCACTCACTTTTTTATTGATATAATATGGGTCCAGGTCTTCCAAAGGTTCAGATACCATTCCTGGAGGTATGTCACCATAAATAAATGGCAGTGTCTTTCCTGCCTCCAAGTCACTGTTTGGTTTTGGACCATTTTCATCATCATCATCCGTATGTTCTTGCTTGGGCTTCTTAGCTTTTTCTTCTGCAGAACGCTTTTCAATAGCTGCGAGAGAATCTCTAGTAAAATAGCGGAAGCTTTCAGGTCCTGGTGGTACCAGCAGTGCCTGTGCCATGTTTTCATCCTGCAAATTTAATTACTTTTAGCCTCTTGCATAAGAATTACCTATAAAAGAAAATTTGATAATTTAGGAAAATTAGATTTCACCAATGGAAAAACCTCCAACATTTGCTCAGAAATTCTTTCCAGGCTTGAAATAGAAGCAGCATATTTCAAAGCTTTATAAAAGTTAAAAACAACAGTTCAGAATTTATTTAGATATTTTATAAATTGTTTTTCAGCTTTTTCCTGTTGTTGTAGGAGAAAACACTACTTCTGCCCACAAACACTGCTTCGCCTATGTCCTTAGACTCTCCTAGTTAGAAAATACTGATACAAGTATTTTACCAGTGTATCTTTTTTTAACGGCAAGTGAAGTACTCTTGATAATTTTAAACCTGTATTTTCCTACTTAATATGTTTTACCTTCCTGTATTTTTTTCAAGTATCACTAATCCAACTTTATAGAAGTAAATAATTTCATTAAATGAAAAAGAATTTTTCATATGATTATAGCTGTTTAACTGGCAGCACCTGATTTATAAGAGGAACAAGCATAATTCTTTCTTACTGATTATTTACTGTGCTGAAGATTAACGTTAGGTACCAAAGCAGGTTTGGCTGCATTTATTGATTGGCAATGAGCTGTGAAAAAAAAAACCACAGCCCTTTTAAGTAAAAAGAAAAAGAATGTATGATCAAGACCATGTGGGAAAAGAATGCTGCTCCTGTTTTTTTGCAGGGCAAGTGTCACGATAAAACTAGTTTGAAATTTAAGATCCTGGTTCCCTATGAATGTCAGTGCTGGCTGATGTAGTCCTTGCTGCTTTTTCCTGCTCTCTGCACCAAAATCTCCACTGTACAACGTGTCTCTTTATAAAGCCCTGCAGAGCATCAGTGGAAAGTAATGTTCTTTTCTATCTTCCAAGTCCTTCTGCAGCAGGACCAGTTGCTTAAATGGATGCACTGTATAGCACAGTGGAGTGGTTTGAATGGCTGTACATGGAAGGAAGGAATGGCAGAAGGAAGGCAGATCTGCTTGAGGAGCAGTACCACCATACCACCAAGTAGGAAATGCTGGCCTTATTTGACGTCTACTTTGCAAAAGGTTGTGGTATAGTGTAGTAATAATAATATTTTTAATTATAAAAAACAATTTTTAAGAATGAATTTCAGTGCCTGAAATGAGTTCTAATTGTGTTTTCTGTATATGAAGCCATGTAACTTTCTCTACGTTAGCTCATCAATGTGCAACATCTCTATTCTGGATTTACCAAATCTAGATTTGAGGCATAATAGTCTATTCACATGCTTTCACTCAATAGTCTTTCCCCTAAACCTTCTTGCTTGTCTGGAGCAGTTTGTAGAAATGCCACACACACAAAGTGTCACAATAATGTTTTTATGGTATAATGGATGTCTTTTCAAATGACCCCCCCAAAAAATCAAAACCTGTATGAAGGTGGAGGGGAATGTTAAAAAGTGCTTCAAGAATCTACAATAGAAAGAAATGAGGCTGCATGTTCCTGTATTGGAATTACCAATCCAATCACAGGGTGGGTAAACCTGCTCCTGTGCCACCTCAAGTCTTGATGTCCGGAGTGGGTTCACAACACAGCACCAGTGTGTACACTCAGCACTGAGATCATTGAAATAATGGTAGAATATAGCACTGAGCATCTAAGTAACGAAAGAGCATCACAGAGGTACCTGACCATCAATTCACCAATAAAATATACTGTAATGTAGACATGGAGAAATATTCTCAAGGAAGAGCCTGGAGAAGTTAATGTGACTTGTAGAATCACAGAGCTCCTGGAGAGGCTGGAGGTACTGATGCAGTATAAATTGAAAAATAAATTGTTAAGTCAGCCAGCATCTCCAGCATGCAATCATATCACACATTGCTATACTGAAACTTACGCTGCTAATTTTTATTTTGTACAAGACAGAAGCCTTTGCTGATGCTTGTTTTTTATAAATGTAACTCCTACCTGTAAGTATGCTAAAGTCAAAATTACTATTATTTGGTAATTAAAACCACACATTTTCTGGATACAGTCTACACTCATGATTATTGCTTTTGCCCAGATTAATAAACTAAGAAGACATTAGAAGTTTCCCTTTGGTCTTTCTGAATAATCAATTCCTCTATTACACATTTTACAAGTCTGTGATTCACATTGTTGACCTAGGTGCCATTTTTGTGAAACTAGTCCTAGAGCCATCAGTTGGTCCATCTTCTCTTTGTAGTCCAGTGTATTTGGTTAGGCTGCTCTTTATTGATTAACAGTTACAGTTAGGAATCCTATAACAAAGCACATCGTCCTCACTAGAAATGTATGTATTTGTAGTGTTAGAAGTCCACAAAGAGGCCAATGAATGACTGTTAACAGTATTATTAGGAGCTTGGGGTTTCACTGTATTTCTCAGACATTCTCTTTTTTAAAAAAAGCTTTCTTGACAAGCTGGAAACATCACTTGAGTCCTGCCTCCACTGCTGTCTAGCACAGTTAAATCTTTCCCGGCTGGTACTATTATGCAAGAAGTTTCTTCCTATACTAAATGTTCCCCAAGTGTTTTCATTCAAAGCCCAATAGAACAACACACAAGTATGTGTTTGATTACTGATGCTATACATGCAGTAGTTTAATACAACAACGAAACAAAAGTAATTCTGTTCCCTGCACTGAGCCCTGAACAAGCTCTTGGCAGCCCTTGAATTGTGAACCACTTGGTTTTTAGTAATAGCTTCCCTCTTCTTCATTCATTGGTTTTAAAATTGCTTGTTATCCTGTGAATAAACTGCCAGGATATGAATGATACTGGGCAGAATTCAGGCAACCAAAGAATTATGTCTATCTATAATTTCAGAATAGCTTTCATTAAAAAACTATCTTTAAAGGAATACTCTCAAAAATACATGTAAGATCTCAGTGGCCTAGGCCCTTCAGTACATGATACTGCTCAGCAAAAAGAATTTCAACTATTTGAAATATCATTTGGGCCTAGATACCATATGTATACCGGTCTATAATTCAATAGATTCCATGAGAAAAAATATGGTCCAATTAATTGACAACATGCTTTTGCTAAGTAAATCCATTTACTTCTATCTCAGCATTGCATTCCATAAATCCTTATACAGTTTTCCTTCAGTCCCCTCCTTTAAATAATAAGACTGAACAATAAACACTATCCATCTGTTCTTAATTTTATTCATTTTTTCAATTATATTACACCTATGGATAACTTGTTAAATTTTATTTTTGAATATAATTATCTTCTCATCATTTACACAGCAGATGACTCAGAAAGTAAGTGAAATATCTGTGCTAATGATGTCAAATTAATTTTCATATGTCTCTAATAAAGCCAGAAGAACTTGCCTGAACTATCTATTTTTGTGATATCTTAAATCAGGCAAATGGTAAAAGTGAAAGTATCAGTGTTAAGAACAAGGTGGATACTACAGTTATTTAATAAAATAATCAAGTTATCTAACAGGTTATATGAAACAATCCCCATATGCCCCTCAAAGTTTTCAAGGTGGCAAAATAAACTTTACAGTGTTTTTTTTCTTATGGGTTGGTTTTTTGCTTTTACAACATTGGCATCAGAATTATTTTCCTGAAAAAACCTTGAAAAAGTTGACTTCCAAGATTTTAATTCCATTAAAACTGAAACACTGACACCCAAAAATGTATTTGATTAGAGCTGGAGTAAGTGCAAGGCTAGAAAAAGGAATCTGTAAAATGGCCAAATATCATAATTTTCTTATGCTAATCTTTTATTTGAAAGACTGTAACTTGGGAATAATATCTTCCCCTGTGCCAAGCACAGCAATAGCCTCTCAGATGCTGAAATCTGGAATAAAAACCTCTACTAGCATTAATGAGACTAGCTGTCACGCGTTAAGCCAGTAAAGATATTTGTCCAAACCAAAAAAGGTGGGACTCCCATGGTAGGAGAAATGGAAACAACAGGGCTAATGGCACCACTTCAGCATCAGCTAGAGATTATTTTCTGCAGCTTTAGAAGTAAAAAGCATAGCTGTTCTGTGCTGATGTCATCAGAGAATTACCTCAACTCAAACTACCACTGCCCTGAAAAGGAAAGGAGCACAGAGGGAGTGTATAACAGGAAGAGCCTAAAGAATGGAGTTACCTTAACTTCCTCTCTTAGTATTTGGGATGATTTTTTGCAAAATTCGGGTATTATTTTTCTGGAAGTGAAGATCATTTATGTTTAAGTTACTATGCTCTGACCAAATTCCAAACTGGGTAATATTGTATTCAACTTATCCTAAAAATAAAAGGATGGATAAATATTTGCTTGTTATGAAAATGATCTAAAGTAAAGTATTGTTACTGAAATTTCTCATAGTATTTGTGCACAGAGGCTAATTTCACAATTAAAAACCTATTCTCTTATCTGCTGAAATGCTCCGAAGTATTTTCTTACAGTTATAGACAAATATCTTTTCATAACCGACATTTACTTGGTTTTTCTTGGCATCTTTACACTATTTTTTACTGCTTTAAAAATATTTGAATAAGAATTCCAAAGAAAAAAAAAAAAGCCCCTAAGTGTCACTGCTATAATTCAAAGTGGTAAATGCAATGTAATACAGAGTTAATTGAGATATCTAAAGAGACTTCCAGTCAAAACTGCCCATGGGTCCTAAGCCAAGAAATCCATGAATGCTGGTTGTGCAAAGGTAGGTATTTTCAAGGAAAAGAGTGACCTCCTCAAAGCAGAAAACAACCTCCAGCATTTAGCACCTGCTCAGAACCTGCTTCTTCTTTGAACTGTTGTCTACTAATTTAAACTATGATAATTTTTGTTTACAGGTCCTAACTGGCTAGCATGTAGGATTTATTTTGTTTTTTTCCATTCCTTCCGACATGTATCATTTAATTGTATCATTTTCCTTAGACTATAAATTATCTGTAGCAACTACTATAATTTTTGTCTGGATTTGTACAGTCAGCCTCAGTAGCCTGTAGGCATTAGTGTTACGTAACTATCCAAAATAAAAATAATTAAATTATTACCAGGTATTTAGTAATACAATTAATAACTCACAGAAGAGAAAAATACTTACCTGTTATGAGAACATAAAATAAACTAATAAGGGTATGTAATAGAAATAATATTTCCTTAATAAAACCTTACTTTAAAAAGGTTTAGAATGGGGTAGAGATAAGTTGCTGAATATGAATTGGTAGTTCACTTTGGCTGAAACCTGACCAAAGAACAGCAAATACAGGAAATGCTAATGAATTAATACTAATGTGGTGCTTCAGGGATAGAATCATAGAATTATAGAATGGTTAGAGTTGGAAGCGACCTTAAAAACCACCAAGTTCCAACCCCCCTGCAATGGGTGGGGACACCTTCCACCAGAGCAGGTTGCTCCAAGCCCCATCCAGCCACATCATCTCTGGGCAACTTGTTCCAGTGTCTCACCACCCTCACAGGAAAGAATTTCTTACATGCAATTTTATTTAATGGCCTCAATAATGACTAGCAACAAGGTGTACAAAAGCATGTTAACTAAATCTTAAGAACCTCAATCTCAGCACAAGAAAGTACTGCAAGAGTTTGGAAATCTGGGCAGAAAGTAATGCATGACTCTCTCTCACCAAGGCATTGCTATAGATAGTCTATCCCCCGTTTTTATTTGCCCGTTTGATCCCACTGCCATTCCACGCTCATGTCTTTTATTCCCTCTCTATATCACTGCAACATTTGCTTTTGAATTAATTTTGTCCCATTTCTGCCCTCCTCCTGCCTAGGAGTGGAAATAGTGGCTTATGATTCTAGCATCAAGGCTAATGTATGCTGTACCTAGCAAGCTGGAGTAATCAAAAGTAGCTAGGTTATGTAAAGAAATGGAGCCAGATCCTGTACCTGTAAATTGTAGACACCCCACCTCCCCGCCCCTCCCCC
>VZRU01006935.1:211720-228725 GCA_013398155.1 Pedionomus torquatus | reverse complement strand
AAAAAAAAGTTGTATTTATTTTTAAGAATTTACCCAAATTCTTCAAATGCAGGCTTGCCCTATATTTTCTTCAATACTGTAACTTGCCTCTAAGAAGATGTGAAAAGAATACTAGAAGTAATGGAAAAACCTGAAGAAGGCCAAATGAAAAACCACATGCAGTTAAGAGGAAGGGTATCTTTCCTAGCCCATCAACCTAGAGGGAATACAGTACTTCATTAATATTTTGCAAATACCTTCCAATATTAAAGATCCTTACATACTAATGGAAAATTGCTACAATACATGTAACACAAATTTCTACAGTTACACATCACTAAAGATGTTAGTTTCATTTTCTCACTGATATTTTAGTGAAGACATATAGCACTATATCAAGTGGCCACCTCGTGAAGTGAAACATTGTTTCTGGCTGAGAAAAAAAGATGGTCTTACCTTTATTTTTCTAAGAAATGCCAAATTTCAGAATTTAGCCACTGGATCCTTTGCTATCATGAAAACAAAAAGGCTGCATTTCTAGCAGAAAATGGAATTGGTGGGAAAAGTTTCTCCTTCAGAGCAGAAGCTTCTTCAAGACTGAAATTTCTTCACAACTCTCTAAGTCTTTGTCCCTGTGTCCAAAGCTTCTCAAAATTAATTGCAGTAGATAAAGATAAGTACATATTCACATAGACACATTTTTCCAACCTAATAGCAAAGAGATGTAGGAAAAGCAGGATGGAACATGCATTAGTCCACAAAACCTAACATAGACCAAAGGTACATTTAAGAATATCTTTCAAGTGATATGAGTTTCAAAAATTCCATTTATTCTTTTACCTCCATGCTTTAACTAAAAGGGAAAAACAGGTCTTGTTGAGATTACTGCATGACTAGTGCAGACTTTAGTAGATACAAGGTAACTGTGCCCAAGCTAACAGGAGTGTTCTCATCTGCCACGTAGGGAACTGTAGAGTCTATTATTACGCCCTACTGGATTTACTGTCTTTAACCAGGAATAGAAGTTAATACCATCTGTATTTGAGTGAAAATATGGATACTTTTGTGTTATTTATCATGGAGAGCATTATTATTTTAATGGAGAATGTCAGTAGGAGTTTTTATTTGTGTGACAAAATTTTTCTTCCATCTCAAGCAAAGCAATAGCAGAAAAAGATAATTTCTTCTCCAGATTCTTCAATTTAAAGATTGGGTAACTATAAGAGCTGACCAAAGGTTGGCTATGGCTTCCTCAGTCTTTGAAGCTATAACAATACGAGTATCTAGTTCATTAAATTTAAACAGGCTACTTACATCTTGCAAACTTCAGTCTTCAGCCATTGAGATTGAGATGAGATGACTTTGAGACATTTATTCTCATTTGAACTAGATATATTTCTGGCTCTTTTTGTACTTTTTAATGTTGTTGTTATATGGGTTTATTCCTAGAGAAGAAAAGAAAAAGAAGACATCCCTCTCTTACAGGTTTCTGCTAGTGCCAAAGGAGCCCTTAATAATACTTTTCTCCAAATATAGTGAGAATGAGCAGCTGCTGTAGAAACTCGAGATAACATGCAGGAAAACTTTGTAGATGCAGCCCAGGTCAAAGTGAACACAGAAGGTGGAAAAACAGAAAGTGAAAGCTTTCTACTAGACTGCTGCTTCAACTGTTTATAAAGAAAGATCTTCAAGTAGTATTTTCTCCTAGAGAAAATATATTCAAAATACTAACCTAGAATTACCTAGTTACTATGAATCTAGAATTACATTTGCACAAAGATACAGTAAGTGATACCACAATTAGAGCTTCTGTTTGTTTAATAATGTAACATAAAGTCATTCTGACAATTGCTAATAGCAAACTCAATGTCTTGGTCATTTTGAGCGAGGGACTGATTCAGCACATCTTACCGTGGTGAGTCACTACTGGAGAGGCTCCACTGAAGACATCTGAAAGCTGTGTCTCCAGTACTTCCCTCAGGGGATTGTGACTCTCCTACTGCCACCAATGATACTTATTCACCAATGCGTATTTTCCACTGAATGCAGCTTTCCCTGGGGGTATATAGGGGATTTCCCCATCCCTTTGCCTATTGGGTGCATCTGGATTCTGCCTCTGAAGTAGCATTGTGGCTGAAATCTGATCTCATGGTCAATTACAGTGCAAATAAGCAAAATGTGCAAAGTGGTATTGCTTGCAGGCTTTAAAATAATATGAAAGCAATACTATAGCTTCCTAATAAAAGACTAATAGCTAATACTAAGCATTCATATGACATTTATTTTCAAAAGAGGGGGTGTAACTTCTATCCTCTCATTAAAATATTTGCCAGTTTGCAAAATACTGAGAAAAGTCATCTTTAATATGTGCTGAGGAAATAATCTTTACTGTGAAAATTGTTAATAACAGTAGCAGTGCAGATTTATTGATTTCAATAAATCTGTATGTTGAATTAGAGCACAAGGCAGTCACAGAGAACCTTTTTTCACATGTAATCCTATCACCTACTCTCCATCTCCCTATTTATTATATCCTCTGTGTGTTTGTACTGGCTCTGTCTCCAATGGATAAGGGATCCAGCTTTGTTATCTACTAATGCTTTACATCTTGGCAGTATAGTAGCACCAATGGTAGTCACAGCAAAAGTTGAACAAAAGATGCTGGCAGAATTGTGAGCCCCAGTCATGAATTTATAATAGGTCTAGGCCATGTCACAGTAATTTCATTACAGAATTTCAATTAACTCATCTCCTATAGTTTTAAGCATCTTTTTTTCTGCATAATGCAAATATTTGCAATACCCCGGAAAAAAAATATTTTGCTTTTTAAAATATCTAGTTTATTTGGTTCTCACCTGAAGACCAGAAACTTTCATAGGCAAATTGAGATTATGCAGTTTTACTGTAGCTGAAGGTGATGATAAAGAATTATTTTTACTGATATCATGTTGACCAAAATAATTTTTATTTGGGCTAGATTATCCTGATTCAGCTTTCAGGAATGAATCATAGGTAAATCTCAGGCCTAGTCAGCAGTGATTCCTGATGGACTACATATATTCTTTCCTCTAGGATTTTTTCCTGAACTTTTCTGCCCATTTGGATGGCATTAGCATTTATTTTAAGAGTGGATGGAATAGCCTTCAAATTCTGATACATGATACTGCTTCAAAAAAAGTTTCAAACTATATCTATAGTTTGAAGTATAGATACTATACTTCAATATATAGAACTATATATATATACTTCTATATATAGAACTATAGATATAGTTTCAAACTATATCTATAGTTTGAAGCATTCGTGTGCTTGAACTCCCTTTCAATGTAATGATAAGTTGGAAAAGATAAAAGAGAGTTGCAAAATATTGTCACATTGTCCCATGGCAAAATATGTTGATTCCATCTGAACTGTGATTTAGGAAAGAAATGATTCAAGATTAGACACTCTTATAAAGATCACTATAGCATAATACACCAGTAATGGCTTCCACTAAGTCAATTCTCATTTTAGAGACCAATGCCAAGCAATGAATTGAAACCTTGGGCAACTATAGGGGTATTCAAGGTGTTACATGAATATAAAATCTTAACCTGATTTGAGATTAACAACAAACAGCAATATCCACAAAACTACTTGTCCAGATTCAGAATTATTTGTTGCGTGTTCCCCATACTCCAGATTCAACTAATTCCTAACCATTTTTGTACTCAAAATTTAAATGTGTTGACAAGTGAAACACTGGAACATATACCAGTGTCCACTGTGGAGGTATTAAAGGAGTCACAACAAAATATCAGCTAGCAATTTCTAAATGCATCGCAGTATCAATCTTTCTTTGAAAAAGAATAGAAAGCTCTGTTTGCAAAGTAATATCCTTTTCTAAGTTTTCTATAGAAACTTACAAAAATGCATTTGCAACACAAAATATTGCTTATGAACCTAAAAAGAAGTAACAAACTAAACTCAGAAAATTAACTGAATCATTAAGAACCATGCAATTGGAACACTTGGGTTCCAAGACTTACTAAGCCCCAGAAACTAATCAATACGAAATATGAAAGAATAAACTTTGTATAGCACAAGATTAATGGATTGTATTTAGACTTTGACAGTTGTGTAGGAAACTGAAAGGGAAAAAACTGGAACTTCTGGCTGAGAGGCTTACACCCAATTGTCAGCCGAATGTTACTACACAAGGAATAAAATGCACAGAAAGTCAATGTGAAAATAGAGTGCTTCATACCTGTGGCTTAACACAGCCAATGAAAAATAGACATGGATTTTTTTTCAAGGCATTCATTCAGGCACCATGGAAGCGCTTAATAAAACTTAACCAAGCCCTAAGTTTGTCATGTTTTCTGAATGGATTATGGAAGCATCGTTTTGATCTAGTCACTACAAGCGTGTCATAAATCCAAAGAAGCACAACCTATGAGGCAGAAGTTTTACCACCTCCTTAAATGGCACTCTCTTGCAATGTTGAAATTCAAGTATATTAAATATAGAGGCCGAGTAGAGGCCTTTAGCTTTAAGTAATAATATACACTACAGAATGATAGCTAGTGGTACAGCAGCTACTAGAATTCTGTTATTCTTCCTATTATAACCCAAATTAAAGCAAGTTGATATATAGGAAATACATGGCAAGTAACTTGAACTGTTGTCAGTAAAAACCTTTCAGGAATGCTTTAATGCAGCTTCACTTGGTAAAAAGAAACTCCTTCTTAATGCAGGTTGAATTTTTTTTCTGTATTGCTTTTGGTCTGAATGTCTGTCTCAGCTCAGGCTTTTTCATACAAGCCTTTTGGCCTTAAATATTAGTGACAGGCTTTTCTTCAGACGTTAAATCTAAATGAAAGTAAACATTAGGATTGCCTTCCCTATTCTTTCAGTTCAAGCTGACCTTGGATTCTTGGGCCCTTCTGAGAGTAACTACTTATATCTGTCATCAAGTTTATTTCACTTAGGCCTAAAATAACATTGTAAATAGACCATCTGTCTTACTGTAAAACCTAGCACTATTGCTTTCATCTGTCATACACAAGTTTTACAGATTATTTGACTTTAAGGTAAAATAAAGTGAAACAATTTTTTAAGAAGATTCAGAGCTGTTTGTGATGGGTGGAATTTTTGCTCCTTGATAGATTATAAGAGGGCAAGTTAGGCATACGCCTTCATTCATCATTAAAAAGTGTGCGTTCTGTCTGTGTAATATTAAAGTTATCACAGAAAACTGAACTTTTGGTCATAGGTTAAAGAAAATCTCTCTTCGACTGTGATGTTAGGTTGACTTCAATAGAATGTATGGGCATCTTCATTCCTGTGACTCAGTGCCCTCATTTTGTACTCTACCAACTTGATCCTTATGACTTAACCACTGCATAACCACATAACCATTGAAAAGTAAACACTCTTAATGCTAGTAACTGTAGAGCAATCTCAGTGCTCAAGGAAATGAAGGTGTTAACTGCATCTGAGAAAAAAATAATGGTGTGGCTTTAGGTGGGACAGAGGTGAATTCATCACCAAATTTACAAGATTGCCACACGTATATTTCAAATATCAATAAAAAGGGATAAAAATATTCTTGCACCAAAGTCTTGGTACAGTTACACAGTTATACTTTGTGACTGGCTTTTGAGTAGCTACTGAGAGTTGTTTGCTAAGAAAGTTCATTCATTTTAACATCTGAAAAGTTCTTATCTAGGCATATTTAAAATTAGATCGAGAACTTTAGTTTTCTGAGAGTATGCTTTTAACCAAAATAAATTTGGAATTCCTCGGTGTGTCCAAATATCATAATATAGCACAACAGCACATAACAAAGGGCAGACTTTTTAGGATACTTGAACGAAAATAGGCAAGAGTTTGGGACATGGCTACATGGGCTCAGGGAATCTCTACTCCTACCCCAGGTCTACCAGGCTATCAAAGAACATGATTTATGAGAAAAGATGGCAATGAATACAGTAGCCAGGCCACATAGTGCTATAATGCCCTACATAAAAAGAACTACTTTTCCGGTGAACAATTACTTTCCTTTTATTCCTTGCTCATTTTAATTCTTCATCTGCATTTTTCTAGTGATTTTGAATACAAACACGTAACTTCTTAGAAACCTATATACAATCATACATAGCAATATTTTACGGGTAAGCAGGGCATGCAACAATTTGTGCTAGCCCCAAATTTCACACACACATACAAAAGGAAGTTTCTCATTTCACATTGTTCTTAAAATAATTATGCCGAATGACCAGAAACATTGCTCCCTCTCATATCAAAAAGGAGGGCCTAATATTAAATAAGCAATGTCTACTTTAAGCACTATTCATCTACAAATGGAAATTGCCTGCTATGTCTCTCTATCGAAAGATTTTCCTGTTAAGCAGTTATACTATGATATAGTCAAAGGGATCATAGACCCAAGAGCACTGATACTCTTCCAAGCCATTTTCTATATCAGCATCTGGGATGCTCTTTCAGATCTACTATTCTCCCTCATGCTTTCATTTGGGAAATCCTACAAAGAAGTACGAGGATGTGCCCAATGTAGTGCTGGTATAGGAAGTCCACTGTTCAGCTGTTCTATACTTACATAGTAACTTCAACACGTGAGGCCTATCAGCTTTGGACTGCATACGGACCACACAGTATATACACATATTCAAAACGTGATCATTTGATATGGATACATGACAATCAGCAAGTTGATGGATCAAGTCAGGAATCCCAGAGAAAAATGGGAAAAATAATTCCAGCTTGACAAAGGGACCTGTGCACAAAGCAGATCTATGATTACACCTGCCTAAGTAAAACTACTCAGTAAGAAGAGATCAATAATAATAAAAAATTAATGACTAGACAAGTAATTAATCTGAGCATAAACAGCCTTTTCCTTAAGCTTTTTTATTTGTGACAGAGACTCATAAAACTTAAGTTCTTTAATTAAACTTTAACTTTTTAGTTGCATTTTTCACTGTAAAATACATTCCATGATCTGGCTTAATTGATAGAGTGAGTAGTAACTTTTCTGTAGGAAGACCACACCAAGACTGGTTACAACTATAACATTTAGCAACAATTTGAAATGACAGGTTTGGGGTGGGTGGGCTGTTGCTTTTAGATCGTTTTCTTTTTTCTTTTTTCTTTTTTCTTTTTTTTCTTTTTTTTTTTTGTTTTGGTAACAGAAAGAAACAATTTGGGGATGAATAATGAAAAAACGAGATACCAGATATTCTGGCAACCTAGAACTTAACTTGCTTACTCCTGTTTAAGATTGCAGCAATAGCAGGCACATGTTATGGTTACTCAAGACCTACTCCTCCTACTCTACTCTATATTTATATTTTGAAGTAATACAGCCCCTGTCTGAGCTGTTCTTATCCCTAGTCCCTCTGCTTTACCTCATCATAAGACAAGGAAAATTGAGCAGTAACAAGACAATAATATACTAGGCATTCCCATCATCCACAAAGAAAATTTTGATGAAGGCAGATGAACTGGTTATAAGATGCCAGTTCAAGGTCCTATGGGAGAGGAGTCAATACCAAGCTTAGAAGCCATTGGCAGAGTGATTCAGAGCTTTTAATCAGAAGTGGTAGCTGTAATGAGCAACAGCAGTTTTCTGCTGAAGAGGGTGCAGTGTCCTATAGATGGATTTTATGGTGGTTTACACTTGATTTGATAGGTTCACTGAAGCTGCAGCTCAGAGTGTGTACATTTGTTCTGTAAGCAGTCTGAACTAGTAAGCATCAATTTTGTTACAATATTTTAGACTATTTATTCAAGTGGCAATAAAAAAACCAATATTGCCTGCAAATGGCAACAGCATATATTACTGATTAGCAGCTATAAGGTAAAAAATATGGAACAGGTGCACTGAATGCAAATTAGCTAATTAGACTTCTGAAAGTTATGTTTCAAACTTCTAACTGGAATTTTCTGATAAAGACCAGAGTAACTGTAACTTCCTTAAACTTACTTTCAGCAGTCATTTTTGGATATCAACAAATAGGTCATCTTAACAAATAAAGTACCAAATATCAGAAACTTGCATGTATTTTCCCTTAGGTTTAACTCAAACAGAGTTCAAGCAATTTTTTTATATGTTACCCTTATGGGAAGAACAGCATATGGGTAAAATGAACCAAGATCTGCACTGTAGAGAACACGGTCACAACTTTTTTGTCATGTACAAAGAACTCAGCATCTGCTGTTCTCTGATCCGTCAAAAATTCTGGGACTCCAGCAATGTAACTAAAACAGAGAACACACATAGCAAATTATACAGGGCTGAGAATATCAGCAGCAGAAGAAAATGGATACCATCAGTCAGGAAGTTCCATCTTACATCCTATCATCCTTTTGCTTCTAAAATCTGTCTTCTGAGGGCAAATAAATTTATCTCTATGCCTAACCTTCATAAGGTACAAGTTCACTCATCTAATGCTATCTGATGAAGAAAAAGAGGTGAAAACCCAAAATGTGTCACCAGCACGTTAATTAATGACCCCATAGTTACTATACTTTCCCCTTTCCCTTGATCCCTCTGAGTTACCTGGTAATAAAGGGGAATGACCAAATTCCCACTGTGACAGAGCCTGAGAGGGCACAGGGGAATTGCTTCATGCTCTCCAGTGAAAATGTGGAAGTCTCTACCTCTGCTAGCACTATTATCTAAACAGAACTTTACAACGCCGAGCTTAATTGGCACAGCTAAGAAAAGCGGTATGAGCTCTTAACTTTTGCTCGTTAGAGGGAAAAATCATGAGACAACACCACAAGCACAGTTTCTATAAATATCAAAGCCTAATAAACAACCTATCTGTTTAACAGGTGCTAAGAAGCTTCAAATTACTGCAGCAGCTCACACTCTAGTCTTAACACTTTTTCCTCACAAAATGGAGATGTGTAACAGAACAAAAATTAAATATTAAAACTATTAGGAGTTTAAAAGTCATCTTCTGAAACCATATTTTTGACAAACCAGTTATGAAAGCAAAAACATGTTTCTCAAACAAACATCATCAATATTATGATTATTTATTTATTTTGAAGTTACACAAGGACGCCACGGGCATAATGATTTGGCACCATGAAAAATACAAATTAAAAACTTCATTCTTGCTTATCACTACTCCAGGTACAGGCCTCACTTGCTACTCTGAATATTGCCTGAGACACAATCCTACTTTGTTTTTCCTGTATGGATTGAGATGGCGATTTGTAAATAGTGGCTCATTATTATTGTACAGGGCTTTTTTGGCATTTTTTTCATTTCTACTGTTTTCTTTTGGAAATATTTTCCAAACTAATACTATTATATCATATATAGTTTTAATGTGAACCTGTGTCTTAGAACCACTACTGAAAAAAGAATTCCCAAATCAAAGTGATCTTCAATAGACATTTTCCTTTTACCTTTAATAACTGACTGCTTTAATTATTACTGACAACAATGAATGAGACAATAGATAAATGGAGAATAACATGAAATATAGTAATTCTTGTGCTGATTTCTTCAAACAGTCCTATTAAGAAGGCTATGTTAAGCTAAACCATAATGTTACAAACAGAATGTGAACCGTATTGTCTGTGTGGACCTCTTAATTAACAGTTGGTGAGCCCATCCTCTCAAACCCACAGGCACACAACCACACAAAACATGGCACAGAAAGAAAATATTTCCTTACATATCTTTTACAAAATCTAGCTAATAAGAGATTTTTTTTCAGATATCATATATCTATATATATATAGACAGATATTTAAAAACAGCAGTAACAAATCACATAGATTTTATTCCTGGATCATCAGAATCTGAGATGCACAGAATCTTAAAAGACCTGGTGTTCCTGAGCCTGAATATCACCAGATTTTTCTTCTTAGGAAACAAGGTCACTTTATAAAATGCTAGGAATTAATTTAGTATACCTTGATTATAAAATCTGATTTGGCAAGTAAGACTACTGCATTGCAACATCACATTAAGAGGAAGAGGCCAGATACCAGATTTAACGAGGTTAAAATGAAAAAAATCACACCATCATCACAATCAGTCAGTACAAAATGGCTTTGAATTCCCCATTCCATCTTTGACTCTACCTTAACCAGCAAACCAGAGGGTACTATCTGATTCTGAAATGTGAAAAAGATCATATTGCTAAGACTTATTATGGGTACAATTAAATGTTTTGCCAGCTTACCTGATTGAAAGAGAATGAAAAATCACTGCAAAGCCCAGCATCCAAAAATCATATGATAGTAGATGTCTGCTCCTGAAATAGTCCAGATTTCCATCCACAAAGCTGTGCTAATTAATTATAATTTCTGTATTCTCAGTGGAAAAGAAAACACAGAGACCTTTCCAGAATCCTCTCTGATTCTGCCTCCGCTTCCTGTTCTCAGTCTCACTCTATGGTACCCAACATATATCAGAAAACAGCTTATTAGGAGAAGGGGGGGGTGAAGGGTGGGGGAATGGAGGGGGAGAAGTGAAAAAAAATGCAGCACCTAACGTGGCAGCTCCACCTACTGGTAAAGATAATGAATACGTACAAAGCATCGGTTTACGAGGCATCTTCATCCTAGTTTATTCTGATTTACACTTCAAACAGCGCCTGTGTAGTGAATTCCTCCAGGCAAGAAGCAGAACACACCAAAAAAAAAAAAAAAAAAAAAAAAAACCACAACCAAACCCCGCACTGATTATTGAATAACCCTTTGAAAGACGTTTTCTTAAAATTATTAAATTTAAAAACTGTTGTCTATCTACATTCAGCAGAGGATTTAGTTTTAAAAATGCTGTTTCCTTTAAAAATCCATTGGAAGGGAGGAATGTGTAAATAAGAGAGCATAAGACACTGACTGCACCGCTAACTGGTATGTGCTGAACTTGCTGGTTGTCTTAATACCACCTTCTTCACTAGATTCTACCATGCACGTTTGGCATCACGTTAGTTTATTTTATGCATGTAAAATGCACTATGCTTATGTAAAATCATAGCTCAGAGTCTTTCCCTTAGACAGGAGTCCTGGGCATGTGCAGATTTCTATCCGCTTACCTAGGATTCCACTGGCCATCCTTAGAAGAATTATTAGAGCAGCAGCTCCAACATTGCCTGGTCCACGGGCAACAGTATTGAGTGAATAATGTGCTTCAGGCAACGTATTATTTTGTCCTGCATGTCAGTTTGAGGAGTATTGTGACTGTGGAAGGCAAGATGTGGACATGTCAGCAAGTGTGTGCAATATATTGACTCATAGCCTTGGGTTAGAGACCACTACAGTTCCCGACTAATTTAAAATCAAGCTACCAGCTTTGTTCAGTCATCTGGGATTTAATGAACAAGCGTTATTCCACAAAACCAGAAAAAAAGAGTATAAGAGACAATGGATATTTTGCTATTTGGTAACTCCTGTATTTTCTTTAAGTACCTCTTCAGTAGTGGCTAGAGATAGGCCTATTCTTGTCCCACTGGTCACACACTTTGTTCTGGAAGTGAGGACGACTCCAGGGCAGAAAGCACACATTCAGCCTGACAGCCACGACCAAGTCACAGCTACACAAAGCAGCAGTGGTGATGACGACTCCCAACAATTGATGCCCCTTATCTGTAATATCATACAGATACCCTTATTTAAATTAGCATACTCAAACCACAGTCCTTCACAATTTGTGTCAATTTGTAAGTAGTCCTTTGGATTTCAGTTAAGCTTGCCGAGTGCTTGACAGATATAAATACCAAACTCAGGTATTTGGCTAATAACAGCAAACAGAAATACATTTTCAGAGGATGTATGTATTCTGTATGTACAGAATAATCTCCGGCTATTGAGACGTTTCACCAGCTTGCAAGTGCAGCTGAATTACCTCCCTTGTTTGTTTTTGTAAAAGTAGAGCACTCCTGATCACACTGTTCAAGCAAATGCCCCATTTCATTTCAAACAGACTTTGAGGACATGAACATATTCCACAGTTTTAAAAGGAAAGAAAAAAAAAAAGCAACACCACAATGAAAAAGGATTTGCTGGTGCCCAGTCACAAATGGTGTTCCCCAGGGCTCAGTATCGGGCCCGGTTCCGTTTAATATCTTTATCAATGACCTGGATGAGGGGATTGAGTTCACCCTCTGTAAGTTTAAAGACAACACCAAATTTGGAGGAGCATTGATCTGCCTAAGGGTAGGAAGGCTCTGCAGAGGGATCTGGACAGACTGGATCAATGGTCCAAGGCCAATGGCATGAGGTTCAACGAGGCCAAGTGCTGGGTCCTGCACTTGGGTCACAACAACCTCATGCAGCATTACAGGCTGGGGGGAGAGAGGCTGGAGAGCTGCCTGGCAGAAAAGGACCTGGGGATGTTTACTGGTTGACAGCTGGCTGAATATGACCCAGCAGTGTCAGGTGGTCAAAAAGGCCAACAGCATCCTGGCCTGTATTAGAACTAGTATAGAGAGCAGGGCTAGGGAAGTGATTATCCCACAGAACTCTGCAGCACTGAGGCTGCACCTTGAGTGTGCAGTTTTGGGCCCCACACTACGAGAAGGACACTGAGGTACTGGAGCATGTCCAGAGAATGGCAAGGAAGCTGGTGAAGGGACTAGAGCACAAGTCTTATGAGGAGCAGCTGAGGGAATTGGGGTTGGTTATCCTGGAGAAAGATGTGCTGAGGGGAAACCTTATTGCTCTCTACAACTACTTGAAAAGGTTGCAGTAAGGTGGGGCTTAGCCTATTCTCCCAAAAAATAGGAAATAGGGTAAGAGGAAATGGCCTCAAGTGGTGCCAGGGGAGGTTTAGATTGGATACTAGGAAAAATTTCTTCACTGAGAGGGTTATCAAGAATTGGAAGAGCCTGCCCAGGGAAGTGGTGGAATCGCCATCGATGGAAGCATTTAACAGACAGGTAGATGTGGTGCTGAGGGACTTGGTTTAGTGATGGTTTTGGCTGTGTTAGGTTTAACAGCTGATCTTAAAGGTCTTTTCCAACCTAGATGATTATGTGATTCTCCCTTTGATTTTAATATTTACATTTTAAGACTTTCAGAAGGTTTTTTAAAAAACTTTTAATAAAAATGCTCATTGTCTCTAAAGCATTCTTTCTGCTTTCATAGAATTATATTAATTCTGCAAACCTATGAATGAACAGAAGCTGGTATCTTGATTTTAAACTGCTTATGAACAGTGCCTTGCAACTGTATTGTGTTTTGAAAATCAAACCAGCTCTTGGAAGCTCTTGCTTACATGCTGCATTTCTTTTATTTATTATTTTTAATCTTAATTATTTTCTTAGCTGTCTTTGGAAGTTTTCTTCAGAAAGCATGTCACAGTCTCAATGCAATGATCATGTAATAACACCCTAGTTAAGGGTGGATTATATATGTTGAATATGTTTCTCTTGGGAAAATAAAGACATTTTAATCTACATAACAAACTATTTAAACTTCATTAAAAAACAGGAAACAGTCCTTAATACCAGCAGTGTAATTCCAACAGAAAGGGGTGTATAAAAAGTGGTTTTGAACCCGACCTTGTTCAGAGATTTCATTCTCTAATAAGTTTTATAACACCATATTCTTAGAATAATTAATTTTTGTGTGCTGATGTTCCAAAAGATAGTTAGATTAAAGTTATATTACCAGAGAATCCCCTGTCCAACTCCTCTGTGGTAGTGCCCTTATATTGATTGCAATATTCTGTAATATGATATATATATATGTTATATGATATATATGATACCAGTTGGCACAATGACTATACAAAGACAGCCTTCTCATTGGTGTAGGTCTGATATTAAAGAAATGTTGTGTCACTGATTTAAATAGTTCAATCATCAATCTTCACACTGAACCACCACCACCCCCAAAAGTAGAAATTTTGTTTGTAGAAACAATCATGCCACACAAAGTAATGGTAAATAATCATTTATGAATATAGCTCACATATAGCTCAAGTTTTTGTTTAATCAATGTACAGGATTGCCTCTGTAGTGATTCATATTAACTGAAACCAGTCAGAATCTTTGAATCATGTTCTTAAGAACTCATTAGCACTTTTCTAATGTATCAGTGGAACAACAGGACAGAAATGAGTAACAATGCAATATGCATAAATATACATTTATACTATAAATACATCAAACCATCTATATGGAACAAGGCAGTCACCACCGTCCTGAATTTTTAAACATGAAAATTTCATTTAAAATATGATCTTTCACCAATATTTGATATAAAATATATATATTTGCAACATATACTATGCATATCAAATATATACATACTAAAAAATTTCTCTTCATCCTTTCCTCTGACAGCTGCTGGAAAAGTAACATTGCAAGCTATAGGCAATCAAGGGTGCTCCTAGATTGCATGGAGGATAACTTCTTAAACCAGGTAATAGACAGCCCTATCATAGGAGATGTGATGTTGGACCGTCTGGTCACCAATGCAAGTGAGCTAATCGGTGATGACAAGGCAGCCTGGGCTGCGGTGATCATGCAGTGGTGGAGTTCTCAGTCCTCAGAGATATGGGTCAGGCAAAGAGTAACTTCATGACCTTGACTTTTAGGAAAGCAAAATTCCAGCTCTTCAAGCAATTAGTTAATAGGGCCCTCTGGGAAACTGCCATCAGGGGTAAGGGAGCAGAACAGAGCTAGTGGATCTTTAAGGATGCTTTCCATAGAGCACAAGAGCTCTTGATCCTCAGGCATAAGAAATCAGGAAAGGAGGGAAAGAAACCAGCATGGCTGAGTTGGGACCTGCTGGTCAAACTAAAGGGTAAGAAGGAAGTGCACTGGCAGTGGAAGCAAGGACAGGTATCCTGGAAAAAGTATAGAGATGCTGCCTGGTTATGTAGGGATGGGGTCAGGAAGACCAAGGTGCAGCTGGACTTGAACTTGGCAAGGGACACAGAGAGTAATAAGAAAGGCTTCTATAGGTATGTCAGCCAGAAAAGGGAACCGCAAAGCAGGGTGTGTACTCTGTGATAAGACTGGCAACAGCCAGACTATTACCCAGACTGGTAACCACAGATGAGAAGGCTGAGGTACTCAACAACTTTTGTGCCTCCATGTTCATGGGCAACCTCTCTTCTCATGTCTCAAGTGGATGGACTGCAAGATGGGGACTGGAAGAGCAAAATCCCTCCCGCTGTGTGAGATCGGGTTCATGACCACCTAGGGAACCTGAATACAGAAGCCTATGAGACCTGACAACGTGTATCACAGTCCTGAGTGAACTGGCTGATATAGTTGCCATGATATTTGAAAAGTCACAGCAGTTGGCTGAAGCCCCCAGTGACTGCTAAAAGGGAAACCTTGCACCTGTTTTAAAAAAGGTAAAAAGAAGGACCCTGTAAACTGCAATCTGTCAGCCTCACCTCTGTGCCTGGGACAATCATGGAGCAGACCCTCCTAGAAGCTATGCCAAGGCACATGGAGGACAGGGAGGTGGTTCAAGACAGCCAGCAGGGCTTCACCATGGGCAAGTCCTGCTTGACTGACTTAGGGACCTTCCATGATGGAGTGACTACAGCAGTGGACACAGGAAGAACTATGGATGCCATCTATCTAGACTTCTGTAAGGCCTTTGACAAGTTCTCCACAACATCCTTCTTTCTAAATTGGAAGGTATGGGTTTGATGCATGGACTGTTCAGTGGATGAGAAATTGGCTGGATGGTTGCATGCAGAAAGTAGTTGTTAATGGCCCAGTGTCCCAATAGAGATTGGTGACCAGTGGTGTTGTTCAGGGGTCTGTATTAAACAGGACCAGTCCTGTTTAATATCTTCAGTGACATAGACAGTGGGATCAAGTGTACCCTCAGCAAGTTTGCAGGTGACACCAAGCTGAGTCTTGTGGTCAACATGCCTGAGGGACAGGATGCAATCCAGAGGGACATGGACAGCCTTGAGAAATGTTCCCATGTGAACCTCATGAGGTTCAAGGCCAAGTGAAAGGTCCTGTACCTGCATCGGGGCAACCCCTGTATCAATATAGGCTGGGGAACTAAGGGATTGAGAGCAACCCTGCCAAGAAGGATTTTGGAGTGTTAGTAGATGAAAAGCTGGACATGAGCCAACAATGTGCACTCACATCCCAGAAAGTCAAACGTCTCCTGGGCTGCATCAAAAGAACTGTGGCCGGCAGACTGAGGGAGGTGATTCTGCCCCTCTACTGTGCTCTGGCGAGACCCCACCTGGAGTACTGTGTCCAGCTCTGGAGCCCTCAGCACGGAAAAGACATCAACCTGTTGGAGCAGGTCCAGATGAGGGCCACAAAAATGATCACAGGGCTGGAGCTCCTCTCCTGTGAGGACAGGCTGAGAGAGTTGGAGTTTTTCAATCTGGAAAAGAGAAGGCTCCAGGGAGACCTTATTGCGGCCTTTCAGTTCTTAAAGGGGGCTTATAAGAAAGACAGGGACAAATTTTTAGCAGGGCCCATTGTCATAGGACAATGGATAATGACTTTAAACTAAAAGAAGGTAGATTTAGACTAAATATAAGGAAGAAATCTTTTACAATCAAGATGGTGAGACACTGGAACAGGCTGCCCAGAGAGGTTCCCCATTCCTGGAAACATTCAAGGCCAGGTGGGACAGGGCTCTGAGCAACGTGATGTGTTTGAAGATGTCCCTGCTCATTGCAGAGGGGTTGAAGTAGATGACCTTTGAAGATTCTGCACAACCCAAACTCTCATGTAATTCTATGATACTATCTGAAAAATTACCAGCTTTAAGGTGTTCATAATAACATTATAATAAAGATATGTGATTAGCAATCTGTACTGTAATGGTTGTAGCTTTCAGTAATAATACAAAATTAGTTTAACATCAATGTTACTAAATAATAGTTAACCACTTCTATTCTTGTAGAAATATAATACAAAGGTGATAGCCAAATGGCCTCAGTCAAGGCAGTCCAAATAATCCCATCATTTTAGTACAAATGAATTAAAAATAAGTCTCAAAGCATAAACCATCCTGAGAATCTTCCATATTTGCTTCACAAATATAGACCTCT
>VZRU01006935.1:121245-206442 GCA_013398155.1 Pedionomus torquatus | reverse complement strand
CCCCGCCCCGTCTTTTTTTCCCCACAACCAATTTTCTGATCGATGCTGGGATTCAACGAGTGAATCTCAGAACAGGAAGCAGGCGAAGAGACTACAGAATACTGCAGAGGTTCCTTTGTTGCTTTGATGGGGAGGTTCTTTCTTTCTTTCTTTGCTTTTTCATTTCAGTGAAATTAAAGAGTTTACAAGCTGCTTTGCCCAGGAACCTGAACCTGCAGTAGAAGAAGCCTCATCATCTACAAGTGTATGGATATTTCTTATGCCATGGTTTGCAATTCTCTTTTAATCAGGTAAGACATCATGACATTTAATTAAAATGCTTTGGCAAGTGATTCCAGCTGTTTTGCACCAAGATTCTTCTCTTATGGTGCCACACCTAGTTTTCAATTAATATTAATAGAGCAAGAGGAAAAGAAATAATAGCCATCTTTGCCACTGTGGGGATTTTTCATAAGATTTAAGTAGGTCTTAGCACAACAATAGAAAAAGATGTTGAGTTCTCTGGTCTTATGTTTTTTTTAAAGACAGTATGTTTCTAATTAGATTTACTTTTTGAGTTTGCATTTTTCATCCTAATTCTGGTAATTTATTGCTGTTGTTTTGAAGTGGTCATCCACAAGTGTTTTCTTTTTCTACTGGAGGTTATATTGGTGCTGTATCCAGAATACAAATTTGAATGTATTTTAAAGCATATGAATAGATCCCTGGGATCGCCCAGTTTGAATGTAGAAATGTGCTGTTGCTTCTTTACACCATCTTCAGACAGAGGCTTTCTTTACTTCTAAATTCATTTTTTTTTTTTTTTCTGTGAGGTATAGGAGATTTTCAGTACTCTCCCCTCCCTCATCTCCCAAAACAGCCTCTCCCTGATGGAAGACAGAATGGAGGACCTGTCTGTGACTAAACATGGTTTTGCACTGCTGAAAATACCATATGAAACACATATGTTTTGTGAATCTTTTTATATGTATATAAGAAATTTTTTTTAATTGCAAAAACTTAATTACATAGTGCATGAAAATAAAAAATACTTAAAAGAGTATTTTTCTGATGCGTGACACACACTGGGAGAGACGGCAGAATGACTCAGGAGGTGGGAAGCTCATGCAGCATCCCCTGACTCTTCTTTCAAATCTTCTGTTTTTTTCCTTACCTTCCCTTAATTACAGCAGTAATTTATTTAGTCAGGGAAAAAAACCTAAATAGACACTAAAGAAATGCATTTACTTACTTACAGAGTCACAGATCAAAGAAAGGGCTCAGTAGCCAGTATATGAGAAAAAAAGAATGTGTGATTAATTTAAATGCATGTTGCTTTCTATTATAAGGTAGTAAGTAGGAAAGCACTGAATCAAGATTTTCACACACCTGTGTAAATGTAAACTTTTTTGAGCAGTGGGTGAAGCAACAGAAAATTGCCTGTTGGGATTTGAATGCTAGATGTTGTCTTGGCTTTAGATAATTCCTTAGATATGTGATTCGTTAAGAAGATTCACACGCATTCTTGCCTTCTCTGCATGTTGCCTGCTTAGTTGTATTTTTCTGATCAATGTTTACAATGTGTATATATGGGTATGGCTCAGCCATTGCAGAGTGAAGATACCTTCACTAGATGGTAAAGGATTATCCATTCTTGAACAGATCTGGAGAAAAGATGAACAATCACTTCCAAATTATGATATGCAGTTTCCTCCAGTGACAAATGCATTAAATAAATCATGCTCTCTAGGTCTATAGGCCCCAATTCAACAACAAGCAGGCAAGCCAATGGGATGACTCACACTCTCAATATTAAGCAAGTGGATAAGTACCTGGCTCTGTTCTTTTGATTTTTTTTTTTTTTTAAACTGCATAAATGTTCAGGGAGAGAATAACTTTATTTTAATTACAGGGATTTTGCAGTGTTCATAAAATGCAGTCAGTAGGCCACATTAGCAAGTAGCTTCAAAGACCAACTATAGATTTACCTTCAAAAAAATAACAAAATCCACCAAGTCGTTACAAGCCTTGAAGGAAAATATTGAAGCTGAATTCTTACAGATTTTGAGTACATTAACTATGAACATTGGTCTTTGGGAAATACAAACACATAAATGGTCATATCATGTCAAAAACATGATACAGGCACCTTTCAGTAGCAATGGCTAAAGTCGAATGTTTCTGGAGGAGTTCAAGAGAAAGTTGACCCTAAAAGAAAGCTGCTTCTCCCTACCTTTTGTGAAACTTAATTTTAGGGGTTATTTAAACATTCTTGTTATTTTTGCTCGTCTGAATTACTCTAATTGAAGTGTACTCTGTACACGTATAAGCATCAGATCTCCGCAGCAGAGAGCAGCAGATGCACTCTGCAGCCAAAGTGAGAGCCTGGCAGCAGTTACGCTGCCAATGCTGCTTGTTCGATTTCTTCCATCACAGAGTAATGAACGGATTTGCTGGGTCACTACCTGCAGGCCTGCTCTACCCCTGAGTAGCCTCTCAACTCTCCCTGCAGGGAAACGAGAGGATGCTGAAATCTAATATATCCTATCTGCTTGAATCGTACCGGGTGTCAGTGAACGCAACTGTAATCCTCCTTGTGCATGCAACTCTCAGCTGGAGCACAAAATTCACAAACAAGCTTTTTACTGCATTGCTTCCATTGTTTTAAGGATACACACGCTCTCCCACCAACTTCTCCAGAGGACAACATGGATCCTTTGTGGCGGCAGACCCTGGTCCTGTACTCCTCCACAGTGGGGGCAGCCTCTTGTACATCATAGCCCCCTGTTCCTCTGTTTGTCCTCAGCTCCGGCTTGCTGAGCAGGCATGGGGGAGCCTGGAGGCCTCCTTTCTAGAGGCTTCCTGAAGCCACTCGAAATAATCCATTTCTTGTTCCTCCTCTTCCCTCACCGACACCTACCAGTCTTAGAAATGCTGGGCTAAAAGACATTTCTGTCAATGGTGTCCTGAATCTCCTGTTCTTCTCAAATTGTGTTTGAAAGACAAATAACGTACCTGATTTCAAAGAGGTGTTAATAAGGGGAGGTAGATGATGTTGTGAATCACTAAATATCATAAGAATAAGAAGTATAAAATAAAACTAAGGAGAAAATTAATAATTCTGTAATCACTACATGTTTGGGAAGATATAAAGGAAGGCAGGCTTGGGACCGAAATACTGAAAGAGGATGGCTTAAAGAAACATTAACAACTATATTCATGATATTCAGTCCAAATTCCTATTGTTTCTCACCTTGCAACTTTACCTCTCTTATTTCTGCTCCTGAACCTACTATTGTTCATTCTTCTACCCTTCCCACCAATTGAAGTTAGGCTGCTTCCTCTTTCTGCCTTTTACTGGTTTGAGACCAGCAGAAGGGTTTTGCTTGTGCTTTTAGTTTCAGCATTTGATGCCTCAGCAGCTCTCATCATCAATTGCATTGAAGGGGCTGCTAATGCTAGGCAGAAACACAGTCAACACGTGGCAGCTCTGTAAGTATTTATTGCAAGCCGCTAAGAAGCTTTTTCTGAGCATATTTAGAAATTATTTTAAAGAAGTGCTGAATGGCCAGATTTCAATAAATTTATACAGGAGCAACAAAATGCAAACTCTCATATTGCCTGAGCAGCCTACTTGTCCAAATTCAGAGTAAAGAAATTGTAGCAATTGTTGGTAAGGAAAAAAAAGAAAAAGGCTGGAAAGAAATCTTAATGCTACAGGATTACCAACATACTCGTTAAATAATCACAAAAATAGTTTTTATCTTCCTATTAAAAACCCCAACAATATAGGTTCGTTGTTCTCCCCTTCTGGTTTTTAAACTTGTCGATTAGCGAGATAATACTTTCAAATGTTTCCCAATTTGCAGACTACAAATGTACTTTTAAATAGTGAAGCTGTTTTTATGAACATTCAAGCTGAAAGAAACAAGAAGTATCATGAGTAAACATACATCTGCATTATCAAGTTCTTTTCTTTTTAACTTCATTGAAAGAAGTATTTTGCCATTTACAGTGTCATTAAAGAAAGAAATCAGGACTAGGCCAACAGCATAAACAGATTCAATCTCAACAATTAAAGTTTGGCAAAGATGAAGGCATTGGAAAGAGATTCTTATGATGGAAACTATTAAGTAAACAAAACTCTGTCAACTCTGTTCTATATAGAAAAAAGTTCAGTGATTGTTTCTATGTGAAGTTTTCCTAGCTTTTGTGCAATTGCCATTGCAGTTGCTTCTTGAGGCTTAGCTCAACTTCCCTTAAACATGGGCAGAAGCCAATTTTGACCAGATTAATTCTTTAGTCCTGCTAATGCTAGCCAGTTCTCATTCATCTATATTTTCAGAGGCACTTCCTATTATGTAGTGAAAATGTAGACTTCCCCCATCAAGAAAGGGGATCATATTCAATAACATAATGATTGCTCCATGCAGTGTACAGTTACCCTACTTAGACAAACTGGTAACATCTAACATAAGCAGATACGCATTTTAGGATGATGGATGTCCAGGTTTTGAACATACAGCAAGTGCTCTTACAGTATCTAATATACGACACCTGTCGTATGACGGGAGACACCTGATTTTTATACCATATGGTGCTGCTTCTCTGGTCTTAAATGGAGCTGTAACATACAGCTTTTGAGTACTTTTAGAAGATGTCAAATGACCCACTCCAGACAAAAAAAAAAAAAAAAAAAAAAAGGGTACCATTCAACCCTGCAGTAAAAAAACATGACTGCAGTAGGGTTAGCCAGTGCTCAGCTTAGCACTTTGGTTTCAAAGGCAGTATATGTGCTTCATAAAAATGTACAAACCCACCTGATTATTTTGGCTACTCACTTGGCCTGCTAGCCTGTCACTCCATAGCTTTCTGGTCGCTTAAACTGAGCTGACCAAAATAAAGCTACAATATTTCCACATCTACCACTGTCATTCCTTTGACAACCATGCAGATTTTGCTTTCGTTGAACCAGCAGGTTTTCAGGGTGGGGCAGAAATGGTCTTCCTGTTTGAATGGGTGTTATTTCTATGTTATTTTTCTCTATACCGTCCTCAACATATCTCACCCTCTTCAGTGTAACTGCAAAATCCTCATCGGACTTTGACCCCGATGTAGTTTTGTTTGATGATAAATGTAAATGACTCATTCTGAAATTAGGAGTCTGACTCAAGTTCTCTAAAGCAATACACTGTGTTCTGGCTCACCCATTTGTCTTCGTAGGATCACAGATATATCAGGTGCCCGATTCCATATGTATACAAAATGGAGTCAGATGCAGGCAGAAAACTTGGACAGTTTGTGATCTCGAGAAGAATAGTGGCAGGATTTATGCATCATAAGCAGCATGGAGATAGAACAGAAAGAAGTGTTCTTTCCCTACACACTGTTGTCTGAATTTGATCTTTAAAAATGACTTCCATAAACAGGGGCTAACAAAAAGGATGGTGAAGTAGTACCTGAGTGTCTAAGCAGATCGTGTGCTTATAGGGCAAATTTCTATATAACCACAACTGCTATGAAAGGAGAACCCTGCCCAGGATATTTGAAATTTGACAGCCTATCTTTCTTTCAGTATATTCATTGTATTCTGCTTGTTAGTAAATATTTATACCAAATGCAAACCAGTGGCAAATCCCACCTCTTTGGCCACAAGGCAAGCCTTGTTAGATCAGCTTTTCCCACTGAAGTCTCTGGAGAGGTTATTCTAACTGGGACTGTGGCATGCAAGGTCGTAATAGGTGTATTTGTAGAGTGTCTGAGCTTCATATGTTTTCTCCCTACCGAGAGTCAATAATGAAACCATGGAAACTAAAAGATAAGTATGGATACCAAGCGGAATGAAAAAAAATTTCCATCTGTAGTTGCTTTAACCTGAAAGCAGACACGGGGCAAACGCTGCATGATTATATCCAGATTGAAACTTCGCTGACGGATGCGCGAACATCGCGATGGCAAATGCATTTGTGCAGGTTAGACATTGCAGTGCGGGGGCAGGTTTCCATTTTGTAGAATGGGAAGTACCCCAAAAGTGCTGCCAGTAGGCAGTCTCCTAGGTACCACAACAATTATCCCAGAGAAGCAAACAGAATATAGTTTGAAAGTACGGGTAAGCAGGATGAGCTAACGTTTTGTTTTAATTTGGCTTCCGGAAAATACTAATAGACAAAATGGAAAGCACCCAATTTTACTTTCAGTAGCAATGGTAAGATGCAAATCTTAAAGTTATTAAGGAAATCAATTTGATTAGGAAGCAATAGACTATAAGTGTTATTGGGTCATATTTATGAGAGTCACTTTTCAATAGAATAACATTTTACATCTTGCAAACAGTTTGCTTTTGTAGTTCTGTTGGTGAAACCTATGCAGTCACAGAACATTTTCAAGAGTTACTGTTTCAATTTTTTTCAGTATTTTTGTTTAGAGTTAACATTTAAAGTGCTTCACAGCCTTTTACAAGATTTGTGACTGTAAAAAGATATTTGTGCTTTTTTCAGCTGTACTTTTTATGAATTACATGATCTTTGATCTGAAGCAAAGCTTTGGCCCTCTAAGCCATGCTGAAGGCAGGTTAGCCTTTGCACAAGGAAAAATCTGTTACTCCGCCCCACCAGTATCCTTCAGAAAAAAAAAAAATTATTAAATTTGAATGTAAGCCTCTGGGTATGAAGATGATGACCTTTTAATATTATATAGGGCACTTGGGTGCTATTACTCATGCTGACATCTTGCCCTCTGGAGTGGCAGAGGCTGGGAACCCAGAAGCATTCTCCATTGCTGGGAAAGGGATTATATTGTTTTTCTCAGTATTGACCTCACTCCCAAATTAGTTTAAGATTTCACACATTCTCAAAATAATCTGTCCTTGGTGAGAAAAATGATGGATATGATGCAGAAATTGAGTGAGCTGGTATAAATACTGTGAAGATGGGCGAAAAGCTCTGAAACTGAGATAAGAAAAGCAAATATTCCCTAGGAATCTAGAGAAGATAGATTGATGGGGGGGAAAGCAATCAAATACAGGGTGGAAAAAGAGGAATTTTAGGAGGATACAAAAATTCAGTTCCTACAAGAAAAAAAAGCAGAATCCGTTGTAGAGTAAATATTGAAATGTGTGTCCGTACGGAGGTGAGCAATGTGGGGTGCATGACTCCAATGGGAAGATCTCCTTGGAGTGGCACAGCTCCAGGTTGCAGGTGATACTGTGCGCAAGTAACGCCTGCAAGAACTCTTTGGGGAGCTCTGTAATTCCTTCTAATCAGAACCTGTTTTGCTGGCTCAAACACAGTGGGAAAGGAAAACTCTCCTGAGGAGGTTTTCAACATCTGCTCCCTTGCTTTATTCACGTGTACCAACAAATGCAAATGGAATTCACTTAAAGAAAATTTACAGTTAGGAAATTATTCCAAGCTGGAGTAAATTGTCAAATTCCAATTAACAAATCCCAGTTCCAAATCACCCAGCTATAATGGGCTGCGGTTCTATTTTAGCCTAGATTCTTGTAGATTATCCTGAGGAATCCTTCTTTTCCCCATTGTTATAAAATGATATTATAATGAACAAGCCTCTTCTCCTCTCCTCCCTTTTTTTTAAAGTTACCTTGAAATTAAATCTGCTTTTTCAAAAGTTGGCTGAACTTTACAGCTGTTAGTTCTCTGTGGTTTGTTTCAAGAGGTTTTGTCCTCTTACAAAAAAGTTCAGGAGCCAAAATAGATTAGTTTTGGGCAGATACATGGTGTAACTGTTCAGCTTTCCATTTCTGGCACATTCCCATACTTAAAAGAAGTGGCACTGAAGTATTCTTAACTTCACTACCCAGGAAACTGTTGTCTAAGTATGAAATAAGGCTCTCATTTTATTGAAGAAATACTTTCCCATTAGGTAACTTACTAAGGGATTCTCATGAACTTGTCATTCTAAAAAGGTGTGTTCCACCTGAGGCTCATGTTAAATCAAGGGACTGTTATAAGCCATATGTTGCAGAATGTCAGAATAAACACTCATAATGATCTCTGATCCTACATTTATGAATCTGTGTTGCTCCCTCAGGCCTTTCAAGTTTCTTGATGGAAGACTGATACTACCTTTCTGCTCTTAGTTAACTGCATATGTCTGCCATATGCACTTTGTCCCTCAGGATAACTTGATCCATAAAGATGTTTTTATAGTGCTCAGAGTATCCTCAATTAATGTCTTGATATGACAGCTAGGTTATCAGGACACTATAAAAGGCAAGCAGAAACGGGGCCTGGTAAGCTGTTTCAGGGTTGTTTGTGTTTTTTTTGAAAATGGCATTTCTATTTAATTGTGGGCCAATTAGCTACTCAGTTTCCTTTCAGATAAAAAAAAAATCTTCTCAATTTAATAGACAGTTGTTTAATGCTTCCTAATGTTGTATATCTGACTGAGCTTTTCATTACCCAGAGAAACAAACATGCTGGTTGGGTCACCAGGGAGTAGCGGTGATGTTTGTTGTCTTCCTTCGCATGGGAGGCGGGGCGGATGAAGCTGTAGCTCTTAAGTTTTCTGATGTTTCCTGTATGACAGTCTGGTAAATTCTATATAACCACTCAGCTGTGTTGGCACAAGTCACCAACACTGTTATTCGTAAGGGGATGTAATTTCATGCAGTTTGGTTTAAATTTTCCTTTTTGATTGACAAATTCTGAATATACATCCAGCCTTATGTGCCTCACACTGGTGACATCTTCATTTAACAGACGTACTTACTCTACTGTAGAGATGCCTGTAGTGTGAAGTTTAGGACAGTTGGCAGACCTGTAATAAATCAGACTAAAATTACTGTAATTAATATATACGCCAAGTACTACAACAGGAATACTCAGTTCTTGCCCTGGCTCTGTTAATGTGTATCAGTATGCAAACCACATATATTTTCATACACCATTCCGTTTCCAAAGCCACATGGGGATCTGTTTCTCAAAATATAAAGTGGGAATAGGTTAATAGGTGCAAAATATGTGGCTGATATTTAATAAAGATGTGTGCAAGTACAAGGTTCCACTAAATAGTTGACATTTAAAAAATTGCATTAACAGTATGTTAGTAAGTGGCAGAGTTGAGCAGGCAGTTATGAGACACTAAATTAAGGTTGTCTTTACATTCTGGAAATCAGACATACTACTTGTAGCCACCTGTGAAAAGAGTTTATTGCCTGCCACCATATCAGAGTACTGAGCAGGATTCATCTCTCTCCCTTTATAGTTCATGGAGAGAAACAGGCACTTCTAGGGCACAACTTGCCTGATTCTAAGGTAGATATCTAAAATAGGTCAGAAGAATTGCCTTTTAAAGGACCCATTTTTCTCCAATGAATATGAAAGGAGTTCAGATTGGCTCAGATGTGGATGCCTACAGACAGCTGACGCCAGGGAAGGTAAATCCTACTCATGACACAGGCAGAGATAGCACCCAGTTCTCCAAGACAGCATGCAGACCTTACACAAAGGATAGTACTTTCTGCCCATGTAGTTACTGTCCTTTTTCCCCATCCCATGAATCACTTCTCCTAATCCACATGAAACACCAATGAGTCAAGGAAGTCTCCTCCCAAACAATTCTCACTGCTTTTAAGAGCTTGTCCAGATTGTGTTCTACAGAAGACAGTGGATGTTGCATTATAGTGTCTACTGACAAATGAACCAAAAGTAAGGCAGATCTAAGCTCTAGCATATGCTGACGTTTGAGTCCTTCTTCCTGAAGTAATAAGTGTGTTTTACTGGGGTGTTTGTACACAATTTTACAGAGACCCTATTGATACCAATCTGAACGATTAGGAGTTACTGAATGTTTGCACATACTTCACAGACCTTTAAACTCGTCAACTTTATAGTTCTCTATAAAATCATTTTCAGATCTTACTGTCCATCCTTCAATTAATTCCAGCCACTTCAGCTTTTATTCTCTCTCTTGTCCATGATGTCCGAGTTTTTTGCTTTATCTTTTCTCTGCTTGCCCCATAATACTGGCTCACCCTTACCCTCTTTCCTTCACTTTTTCCCAGCCTGGTCTTCTGTGAGGTCAAACTTGTCAACCTAGATGATTTTCTCGGTCATAAGAATCTACAAGTCTCCGACTCTTTTATTGTCTCTCCAACCAGCCTCCAGCACTACTACTGCTAATTTTGAGACAATCTCTTTATCCAGACAAACAATTTTTCCACAAATCATTTCCCTGGAGGATTTTTCTGCTGCCAGACTTCAATCCCAGCTGTCTCCCTTTCTTCCTACCTCCCCAGTTGAACTGGCTCTCTAGTTCAAGAGAGGCAAGGAACTACTGGAGACGGTCCAGCAGAAGGCAACAAAGGTAATTAAGGGATTGTAGCATCTCCCTTATGACAAAAGGCTGAGAGGGCTGGGACTCTTCAGGCCAGAGAAAGGTTGAGAGGAGACCTTAATGCTTAGAAGTATCTGAAGGGTGGGTTGAAAGAGGATGCAGCTGGACTCTTTCCAGTGATTCCCAGTGACAGGACAAGGGGCAACAGGCACAAGCTGGAACATAGGAAGTTCCATTCAAATATGAAGAAAAACTTCTTTATTGTGAGGGTGACAGGGCACTGGAACAGGCTGCCCAGGGAGGTTGTGGAGTCCCCTTCTCTGGAGACCTTCAAGAACCGTGTAGATGCAGTCCTGAGCATTGCTCTGGGCAATCCTGCTTTAGCAGGGGAGTTGGACTAGATGATCCCTAGAGGTTCCTTCCAACTCTGACCATTCCGTGATTACCTCCCTCCTTTTCCTCCTGCTTTTTTAATAACCAACATATAAGAATTCACACTTTTAGGTCAGCATGGTCCACAGACACACAGACTTCAGTTGCAGGAAAATTCCCTCAGCTGGACACTGAAACATTAACAGAAAAGGCAGTATCTCTGGAATTTCCACCTTTATACCTCTGGGTGTTCTCCCAAATATATATGTAAACTAATTTTTTCAAGTCTAGCAAAGTATTATAGATAGCACTCCAACAGAATAGTCCAAAATTCAGAATGTTGTTCAGAAAAAAGTTCTGCAAGACTATATTCGTGCTTTGAAAATTGGCAGCTATAAAATTTTAATGAGAAATATGTATATGTGTCTTTTTCTTGGAAATAGTTGCATCGTTTGAGTTGAATCTTTCCTCTAAAAATCTGTCTGAGGCAAAAATGGAAAATTTAGTCCCAGCACTTGAAATTTTACATAATTAAGCAAGGGAAAGGGGCATTGGGGGAAGAGGGGGGATTAGAAACAGGACAGGTCAGACATCTCAGTAATAAACAGTACCGCCAGCCCCATTTGTAATTATAATGAAACATGACAACCCATAGCTGGCTTAGACCGATCTGCACTGTATTCCTAAGGATATAGTAAGACCTGCTAACCCATAGTGCATCATAAAACTAAAAGAATATTTAAAAGTAAATATTGGGCCTTGTCTGTGACTTTATTTCCAGGATCTCTGAAACCATTTTGCTTCTGGCTTGTTTGAAGTGGCACTTCCCTGAGACAAAGCCAGCTCCAGCTCTTCCATTCCAGTGGCAAAGGGAATTTGGTGGAAACAACATGTGGGGAAGGGAGTTGTGTTTTCAGTCGTGCTTTCTGCTGTTTCTGTTTCAGAGACCTTGGTATATATCCATGCAGGTAGGAGCATGAGTAGTGCTGCTGAGGAAACACAGCCTGTGGCATCCTGCCCTTGGAGGCTGATGGATATCCAGGGAGTTAATGCTTCTTTCAGGCTGCGTTAACTCCTGCAGGATCCCCTCAGCAGCTGGTGCTGTGCAGCTGCAGGGAGCCTGTCAGCGGCAGTGCAATTCCCAGGGGAAAATTCTCATATGTTATCCACGGAGATGTTTGTTTCCCTCATGTGGGAGGGTCCTCACGTTTTCTGTGTCTATTGTGTTTTGGCTTTAAAAATAAGTTCCTCGAGAGGCAGTTATGTTTGTTACTAACAAACTATCTTTGCAACTGCAGGCCTATTTAGAGAATACTTCATTTAAATTCAGATTCTCTTTGTTTATTTTGAAAGTTACAAATTAGATACATACCTCCTGATGCTCATATATACCAAACCTAAACTCAGGGTTGTGGCATGTGGTGGCGGAGGCTATCTTTTCTTAAAAGCATAACAACTTGAAATAAGGACATCTTTTAAAAATGAGGATGATGTAAAAACTGTCCCAGCACCCCACTCCCCATGGCCGTTTCTATGGTTTTACAGTCACCATTTCCTAGTTAAAAAACAAAACAAAACCAAACCGCAAGCCAAACACCCCCACGTCAAGAAGGGGAATTGGCTGGCTGCAGACAGTACGCAGCATGGCTGAGTAGCTGTATCCAATACAGGTGGTAAACAAACTTAACAGGAGGAGGGATGATGATGCCCCGGTTCCCTCCTTGGTGGTAAAGCCTGGATTTGGCACCATCCCTCGCTCAGCCCATGGGACAGAGGGGATCTCGCTCTGCACGGGTCGGGACTGGCCCAGGGCCTCGGCTGTTCCTTCCTATGAACTCTGAAGGGCGGATTTACCTCATCTCCTCGGAGTGAGCCTCCCCCTTCTCCACAGCCAAGCCTCCCTTTCATCCCTGCAACTCTGCCTTACGCTAAATGCATCCATGCCCTTTTCTGCCCCTTCTGCTCCCGTTTGATTAGGTCCTTGAGTAGGGGAACCTTTCCTTCTGGAAAAAATAAAAAAATAAAAATCAAAAAAATCTGAGTGGGGCAGGTTTTCACGCGGGGCTTCCGCGGGCGGCGGCGCTCCCGCTGCGCTGCGCTGTCTGCCAGGCCGCAGCGCGGGTGCCGCAGCCGCCGGCCCGGTTGCTAAGCAACCGCCCCCCCCTCCTCCCGCGCTCCCCCCGGCGCCGCTCGGTGCCGGCGAGCCCCGCCGCCATTGCGGAGCCGCCTCCCTTCCCAGCCAGAGTGCTCCCCGGCCGGCTACCCCGGCCGGCTACCCCAGCCGGCCTTCCGCTCGGCGTTGCTGTTTCGAGCGATCGTGGTCTTCCCTTCATTGTAGGGATGATTCCCTTCCTCGGGCGACGAGGCACCCGATGGCGCAGGGCCGGCGGGGGCGGGCTGGGGAGGGGGCGTCCCGGGAGGGCTGGGCACTGCGGCCTGCGCGCCGCACTGCCAGCCCCCCCCTCGGCTCTCCACAAGGCCCCTGTTAAGCAGCTTGTTGGCTCTGCTGGTTAAAAGGAGCAGGTTGGAAGTGAGGTTGAAGCTGGTTGCAGCAGGTTACTGAAGAGGGGGGGGTCCTTGGCCCTTTGTCCTTGACTTGAGGGGACTTTGGCCCAGCTTTGCTGTCAGTCTTTGCTGAGCTTACGTAAGCAGTAACAAAAAGCATAGGGTTGTGCATAGATTGTGTTTGCAATAGAAACTTGTAAGAGGCCATAAAAGTGGAAAGGCACAGTATTTTGCACAATCACTTGTCAGTAGGTTCGGAATCGTGATGGATGTTGTTCATCCAAAATTGATAGATAGTTGTTAGGACATATTAAAATTTCCTAATTGGAGTTCTATATCCAAAAGAGTATAAATTATATATGATTGCATTTTCTGTAGCCATACTGTAGTTGAGATTAATGGAGATTTCATTCTAAACATCTTTACGTAATCCCCATACTGGGAACGTTAAACTCAGGGTTCTGGTTCGTCAGGAAAGAAATCACAGCATGTTTTATTAACAGCATAAGTAGTCAGCACATTCTCTTATTTAGGCATCTGGAAATATCTAGCTCATCCCATACATATGGCACTTCTGTTATCATTACATCTTTGAATTGTATAGTCACTCTCCCCACACAAACACACTAAAAATGGATATATCTCTAGCCTGACAAACAAGAATCTGCTTGTGGGGACACATTTCTCATGATGGATATCAGGGCAAAAGAATGATTTGATGAAAAGCTCACCTCAGCTAGCTCGCTGAAAGGTCACTTAACCAGCTTCATGGGGGATTTGGTGAATGCTCTTTTTGCATTGCTTTGTATCCCACATTGCTGTTTGCTTTGCAGGCAGTCAGTATACTTCTGTTTTTGTAAAGGGAAACTTGAACTGTTGCTTGGAGTCTTTCTCAGGTGTGAATTATTCTTTGTTTCTCTGGTTATGGAGCTTGTTTAAATTTGGCAAAAAGCTTATTTTACTGTATACAGAAAAAAAGTTAAGAATGACATTTTAATCAAGTGAAAAAACCAAATTGTCTAATGCTAGAAAGAAGGAGTTAAGGGTCTATTATCTGGAAAAACAAGTAACTTTTTTGTTCATTCACTGACATTTGATTGAAAATCTGCACTTATTCAGAGACCATTTCTGATGAAAGAGGAAAATGGAGTATATAATTGTAACCAAATACAAATCATTGGCAGTTATTGGTTAGCGGTAAGTAAAGATAAACTGATTTATACCGACGTATTTTTCATACTTTCTTGGAGGACATCTTGCATACCCCTATGGGCATTATCTTGAACTAAGTTTTAAAGAGAGTGAAAAAATCGCTTTGAAGGAATGCCCAACTTTCCCACTAGAGGTCTTTGTACACCTGTTGTCACATTAGATGATCCTTGCTGCACATTTTGCATAAAAGCTATCCTGATGTCCATGTTGAAAGGTGAGGGTGATCCCAGTCACCTCCTGAGCTTCAAAGAGCGACCCTGAGAATGCTCAAACAGAATGCTAGACCTGTTTGATCCCTGGATTTGCTAGTGTTTGGGCATTTTAATAATCTTTTTTTTTTCACTTTTTTTTTTTTTTATCATACCAGTTATACACCAATACAGGATCTGTGCTAATATTTGTTGACTGCACAATTGTTAGAGCTCTGTTCAGCTCCTGCATTGAAGCACTGAAGGTCCATTTATTCATACTCTGGTGCCTTAAACTCTATTGAGCTTTGCAGTTAGGACAAGCACTAAAATTTGGAAGACATTGTAGATAGTCAGATAATCCCTTGCACTCTAAAAGTGAGGGAACATGTTAAGCCTCTTAACTTCTTTTCTGTAGTGTGATGGATCAGCTCTTTGACCAGGCTGAAATCCAGCCACTTACTTGGCTGAGCAACCATATTTCAGCCAGAGCAGTGAGCTGATCTGTCAGAGGTGCAGAAGTGCTCAAGCAAGCACAGTGGGAAATGGCCAGGGTAGGTGTGGATGGAGAATAGGGCTGTCCCTTCTGACAGCACCAGCTCATATTGTCATCTCATACTGGCTTAAGATTTTCAGAAACAGCATTTTCAAAGGTGATTTGCTAGTTATACACCCATTTAAAATGTTGGACAGTGTGTAGGAAGCTGTATTTTTATGTGGCACTTCTAGGAGCTGTTTGGAAAAATCTGTTGTATAGAAACACCTACTGTTCAAATCTCACACGTAGCCCAGCACATAGATACTGTAGGAAGAGACTGCTGTCAGAGCTCTGACTCTGAACATGCAATGCAGTGTAGTATCAAACACATAAACCCCTAGCAAAGTAAAATTGATTTTTATTTCCAGTACTAATTTCAGCACTGGAGTGGTAAGACTATAAATCTTAGCAGAGATATTGCACCAGCTGTAAACCCTTCACCTTCAGACAAGGTGATCACACGTTATACAGTTGTTCATGCGGTGCTATGGTGTGCTGACACATCAAGAAGGGCTGTAGCCCTTTAAGACAGAACAGGTTTTCTTCCAGCATTTATTTTACCCATGGTGAGGAATAGCAGTGATGCAAGGTGCAAGTAAGTGAATAGACTATGAAATGGTTCTTTTAAACTTGATTATTTTAATTTCTTTTTTTTGCCAGACTAGAGGGAAAGGAGGAAACTGGATGGAGAGAGAGGTGAGTAAAGAGAAACTGGGGGCAGATCTCTCCTATTCAACACCAATGCTTCTTTAGGCAAACTCATCTCTTTCTCTGTAAAGAAGTCCTTGAGCCTTTCCTGTCTGTGATGTCCCTTTTTTTCTATCCTGCACCCCACTGACTCTTCAAGAATTTTCTTAGCCAACAGTGACTGAAATCAAACTCCCTTTATTTTCTGCTTCTCTGTATATAAGCAATAAGCCAGGGGAGAAATACAGTGGGTGGAGTGGCACAAAACGATGAGAAACCTACGCTTATTAAGATCCTAGAACAGTGAGAGCCTGTTGCAAGTTTCTTGATTCTCATCCTGATCAACTTTGCTACAAATCTCATACTCATCAAGATTTTTTTCTTTTTTTTTGCAAGGCCTGGACTTTCATAAAGCCTTTCAGTGATTGTGGTGTGTATACTCTGTTCATTCTCTATTTTCACTGGTAAAGGGTTTTTCTAACAAATCCCTCTTGCTGCAGTTTAACTCCACAACCTCTTTCCCTACATGGCAGAAAGAAAACAAATTCCTCCTTTTGCTTGGAGGAGCTTTGTAGATCATATAAAGACTGCTGTTGTGTCTTTCATCAATCTTTCCAATGCAAAATTGAGACAGAATGAACTCAAATAAATCCCACAATGCCGTGGATGTTTTCTCCTGTTATGTTTTTATTGCTCTGGTCTGAATTCTTTCCAGGTGGCCCCAATATTTTTTTAAACATAGTAGCCATGTTGGACATGCTGCTCCAAATAGAAGAATAGAAGATCATTTCACAAATTTATAAATCCCAAGTACTTTCTTTTTATTATCTTTTTTTTTTTTTTCCTTCAAGTCTGGTAGTTTTCACTTATGCACTCATGCTTGGTTTATGATGCAGTAAGTCCTCTAGATCTTTTCCTGCAGAGCTGCTGATGCAGTTTTGTTCCTCATGCTCACCTAATTTTTCACTTACTTGCCCAAATGTAAAACTCAGGACTTGCGTCTCTTGAATTTCATCATTATTTTTTAAACCATTTTATTATTTGTCAGGACATTTTAAATTCTAATGTTGACCTGCTTTCCTGTAGCCCTTCCAGTTTTCACATCATCCTGCAAAGCGAGCAAACATGTTTTTCAGTCATCTAGATCACTATGAATAATTTAGTAGTATACTAAGTGGTTAAGTAGCGTGGAGGTAGAGGTGACAGGAATTTCTTTAGATTCAGTGGTTTTGATTAAATGTATGCTCTTTACAAGATTAAATGTATACCATTTACAAGAAGAAAAAGCACACTTTTCCCTCTTCTAAGCCCCCCTCCTTGCTCTTTAAATGCAAAAAATAGTATTTTCTTTTAGATCATAAACTTCAGGTTTATTTTTATAAGATTAAAGTTCATAGAGTAGTATTAACGTACTTTGCAAACTACAGCAAATACCACAGTAACCTATGCTTTTGTTAAAGTTGCTCATCACCGTTATAATTTTGGGACAGATTTTATTTAAAATTTAATTAATTGTTTCAGCAAAGACAGTGGAAATATGCCAGTGTAATTTGCTCCCATCACAAAGTTGGGAGGCATTGTCAAAGAAGGAGCAAGCTACTGCACAGAAAGGACTAGATGAGTTTGATGACTGGTGTTAGCGGAATGAGACAAAATTCAGAACTATAAATGAAAAGTCATGAACTTAGGGACAATTCTAATATAGTACAAGAACACACAGCTGGAGAGTAAAAGGATCACAGAAACAGAATGATGACAAGTTGCCACTTGGGCATTTTAATGCTCCTCTTAAACATTGAACAAAGACAGTTAATTTTTACAGATTTCTGAGCAGAAGCTGGTAATCTGTTTTTCTTCTGGTTTTATTAATCATGATTATGTGTAGATGAAGGGCTCCTAGACAGACAGAAAAAGACTGAAAAGTTTTTCTTAGCTCTGTTCTGTCAAAAATCATTCACCACCATACAGAGTTTCTTTACATGGGACACTGAACACGTCCTCAGCTCTACCCTTTACATGGGCCATGAGTGTTTCTCCAGCGGATTAAAAGACAAAGTCCAGCTCAGGCTTTCAGATAGGCCATAGCAGTGGGAAGGTGGGTACCACTGGTGATAAAATTAGTCATAAAATATACCCATAGCTGTAGATAGGAAGCTAGACAGCATTTGGAAGTTAACTGTTACCAGAATTCTTGTTCCGAGTTTATATTTTAGGTAAATTTCCACCACATTTGAACTACAGTTTTTAAATGAAGGTTACATTGTATTGCATTTTGATTGGTATTTACTATTTGATTTGATCATTTTCCCTTCCTACCTCTACTAATTTTATCTGTTACATTTACTATAGCTACGTAATACTAAATATTTCAGTGTATTTTAAGGATTGGTACTAGATGAGCTCAAAGGTCCCTTCCAACCTGGACAATTCTATGATTCTCTAGCTGTAGTACTGTGATCTCTCCTTTTTAGAAGTATATATATTTATTTTTGACTGCACAGATCATACTGCATTTCCTGCCTGTTCTGCCTCTCTGAAATACTTGTTCGTTTCACCTTGCAGCCCTGTAAGACTGTAGACCCAAGTGTTTAAGGCAGTGGGACACAATATACCACTGACTATTTTCTTTTTACCTTCACTTTTCACTGTACCTCCTGGCACTATGCATGTCGACTGTATAGCACTGGTGGAAATCAAATTGAGATCTTAGCTAATTGCAGACCCATACGATAAACAAATAATCAGACACTTTAACTTACACCATTAAGGGCAGAATGAAGCTCCTTTTCCATATTGTGTTAATTAGCCCAGGTTTTCAGGTACTTGGGTTTATTGTAACACATATGCAGCTGCATAAACACATGTACATATCCACACATATAAATAATCAAAATACTTTTGTAGTTAGAAGTTCCTGTACCCCTCTGTGAATCTGTGCTGTCTCGTAATCCTCTTATTTTCAGACTGCAAAGCAGCTCCACCTAAACCACAGTCCTAATTACAGCCAGCCAGAAGTTTTTATCCAAAATTTTTAAGAACAAAAAAAATCAGTTACATGGAATTGTGTTTAAAATTTCTATTGATTTCATTGAATCATTTGTGAAATTAGGAAACCCTATCAAATAATTTTCCAAAAAGGCTTTTAACTATTTTAAAATACTGTGTAATGTTTAAATGATTCATAACCAAATCAATACTTCCACTGGTTAAATTACATTTCTCATTTGACACATTTTTTCTTAGTTGCTGAAAATCTCAAAAACTCTATGTTGATCCAGTCAAACCATTCATTCTCTCACCACAATTGCCAAGGAGCCAGATTATCAGGATTTGTCACACAGTGGCACTTCTTCAGCTACTGTATTCATTTGTTCTCCAACCTTTGTCACTTTAGAGTGACCCTTTGCTCTTCATTACTTTCCACAGCTTTTTTAGTCTTCTTCACTGCTGAAGGAAAGGAGATGGCTGAAGGACAGCAGTCATACATGAGATGACAGAGGGACCTTCAGACTGAAGGTCTGAATCTATAGGTACAGGAATGCGTTGCTTGAAAATTTTGAAAGAAATCTGGGTATGTGTGAGAGAAGGAGGGAAGGGGAGAAGGACGATGATGGGGAAAGAGACATGCTAAAAAAGTTTTATTACTGCAGCAGTAGAAAAAGTATGAAAATCAGTAGGCATAGAAAATATAAAGAGAGTAGGAGAGTGAAAAGAAGCAGGATGGCATTTAGGTAGACTGGTTCCCAAAAGTGATGTCTTACTGATTTGCCACCTGGGAGGGGCTTACAGTGCTCTTGATCATCTAGTCTCGCTCCCTGCTACAGTGGGTGGTTTCTGTACAGGGATTCATCACTGCAGCAAACGCTCAGAACTGCCATTCTTCCCTCTCATTGCTGGTTTTCCTGGATTTAGGAAGAATACACATCAAATATATTGTATACATTTATTTTAGAAAACTGATACAAGCTATAGTTTAAAATAATTCAGTCTCAGCAGTTGTTTTGGTTGTACACTGCCAGTGCAACCTCCATTTTTCTGTTTCTCTTGCTTTGCTATCCCTCCTACTTTCTTTTTGTGTTGCCTTCTCCGTTTTAACAGCTACATTCTCATCGGCAGTAGCTGCTATATATTCAAAAGAATTTTTGAGAATCCTGAGACCTGTATGGTTATATAAAATCGTGTATTTTAGTCCCAGAGTCTCAGTTTAAGCAAGTGTTCGAGCATGCAAAAATTCTTTTGCCATTTCTGACAAGAATTTATGGATGTATATTAGTACCATCTAGTGGCAATAAGAGTTATAGCACTTGGTAGGCTCTCACAGGAAATCCTAGATTTGACTTCAATAACCAGGATCCTTCAGCAGGAAGTTAGGTGTGGTCTGTAGAAGGAGAATTTAAAAAAAAAAGGGAGCGAGAGAGAGAGAGGGGAAAAAAAAAAAGGAAAAGACATGATGGAATTTTAGCTGCAGTCTTCTTTGGTGCCATTCCAAGCCCACATAAGTGCAAGATTCTTCACTGGTAATGAATTTTTAATTCTTTCCTGCAGTATTAAAACAGAATGATGCTTCCTTGCTGCTTTTTTCCCCTTTCTCCACTGTAATTAACAATAAAATCTAACAGGATTCTGCTGCAGGACCACTTTCATTTTCCTAATTAACCCTTCTGCTGCTACTAGTTGGTGCAGCTTCCAACAGCAGTCTGCTACAGACCATCCATGACAGAATGCACCAGGTGCATTTGCCTGCAGTGGGGAAGCACGCTCATGGGGAGACCTCCAGGAGTCGGGATGTGTGTGGATGTCTGTGTAGGTGTAAATTGGTATGTGCATATGGTTGAAAAGGGGGAGAAAGCATCGTCTTGCAGTTTATTTAGCAGGCTTCAAAAATACGAGTTTGTTGCAGCTGTACTGGAGTACGTGTCTTTAGCGAGACTGTAAAAAGGGATCATGCTGACTGTATTCTAACTATTGTATCATTTTAATTTGGTAATTGTTTCTTGGCTGTATTGTCTTACTCACAAGTTGTTACTTTTTATTGCATTTGCTGTATTTTGAATGTGCTTACTCAGGAGAAGGACTCTTGAGAAAAATTCTTGAAGGCTTCGGGAAAGATCCTGTTTATGATTTCAGATCCAAGTATTTGCACTGGGAATATTTTCCACTTGTTCTTTTTAACTGAACTGTCTGGAGATATTAGGAAGAAATGGTTCTGCTCTTGTTAGTGAAAATTGTGAAAAATACCTACAATTTATATAGTATCAAACAAAGGGATAAGTGCAGTATGTAATGATTTAAGATCATTTTTGTTTAATTCAGCAATTCTTCCAGTGCACAGTGTGTTGCCATGCAGGGGATCTGAATACAGGTGCTTATGCCTGGATCTTGTTTCCTGAGCTGGCAGCTCTTCGAAGGCAGCATATTTGTACTGAAGAGAAGGAGGATCTCACATTGCTTTCAGTTGATGCTTCTGGCCTTACATGGCCGTAGCGGATTCGAGCAGTCATTGCTGGCCCTTCTGTCTTGAGGGAGGGTTGATCCAAGGTGCGGCTTTCAGGATAGTAAAGAGGTGAATTGTCTAGAGTCTCGCTCCTCAACACCAAACCAAAAACACTTCAGAACTGTTGATTCCTTGCACTGAATGTGATGTAAAATATTTCCTGCTCTGTTCATGGGAACAGATAGCATTTACCCCTGATAAAGGCAAGAAGACGTTCATGTATTATATGTGACATTTTTTTCGTATGGTCTATAGAATCGACCATCTCTCGTCTTGAGCACTAAGTGAATTTTAAACTAAATGTGCTAAGAAATTATACCTTTAAGACAACTCTGAGAGGCCAGCTGCAAAGGAAAGTGGTTTGTCTTGAAATAAAAACAAATGAAAAAACGTGTTTCACAGCAGCCTTGTCATGGATGATAATTACTGAATTTAATAAGATGTCCCACAGAAAATGCTATGAAAGTATATTCCTTTACATTGTATCTATTCATGTTGCTCTAAATATTTTCTGTGCTTTTTATATTTTTAGCACTTTTTTATGAGAGAGGCTAAACAGTAATTAAGAGGTGCAGGATGAAAAGATGGCACAATCAGTACTGGTACCGCCAGGACCTGACAGCTTCCGCTATTTCACAAGAGAATCACTTGCAGCTATTGAGCAGCGTGTCAATGAAGAAAAAGCTAAAAAGTCCAAACAAGAACGCAAAGATGATGATGATGAAGATGGCCCAAAACCAAATAGCGACTTGGAGGCAGGAAAGACGCTGCCATTTATTTACGGTGACATACCTCCAGGAATGGTGTCCGAGCCTTTGGAAGACCTGGACCCATATTATATCAATAAAAAAGTGAGTGTGTTTTATATTTCTGTCAGACTTTAAGAATATTAAAATACAGCAAACTCTCTCAAAGGCATGGTATTTCCAGTATTTTTGACCCAGTCTTTGTGTATAATACATTTCCGCAGCAGCTGATTTCATTGGCAGACATCTCACTTGTAAGAACAGAAGCTAGTAGCGAAAGTTTGAGGGACCTGGCCTGAAGGTAGAGATGCATTTAGCTTAATTTTAGTATACCTGGCATTTTACTAAAAACTGTAACTCTCAGTGTTTTACGCGTGAGAATTGAAGTAGTACGGGCGTTATCTTCAGAATTATTATTTTATTAATTGCTGTATTGTAGATGTGAAGAAGCAGATCTTCACTATGAATCCCATCACAGAGGTAGCTAGACCCTAGCTTTTCACTAGCTTTTTTCCCTGTCATGTGGAAATTGTAGATTACCTTCTCTTGTTGCTGGTAAGGATAAGGAATTATGTAAAGGTAATTTCTGAGGATGTCCTGAAGATCTTCCTCTTCCATTTTGTACTCTGTAGAGGCCTCATATATCTGACACGGTCTGTGTGAAAAATTTTTCATATCCAGAGGTGTTTAAAAGAGAAAATAAATAAAGAGGAGGTAGGAATTCCTCTTGGAGAGTCAACAGAATGTTACGTAATTTAAAAATTATTTTATAGAGACGTTAATTTTTTAGAAAATAAAACTACATATTTTCTTTATGTTTAATGTAACATCAGTTGTTGTGACCAAGGGCAATATTGCTGAACTATAGACTTTTGACCAGGTGGCCTTGGGTTTCCTCCAGAATTCTAGTCCCTCAAATTTTGGCATCATATGTATTGCACCATCATTGTTCTACTATTAAAGAAGGAATTACTCATTATTGATTATTTCTTGTTTAAATTGTTCTGTCTTCATAATTTTTTTCTTGCGCTTTATTTTCTTTCCTGCAGAAATAAGCTAGTGAATAAAAACAAATGCATATAAAACAAACAAAAAAAAAACAAACACAAAAGCAAAAAAACGTACTTTAAAGAAAAACTAAGAAAACACCCAAGAATTATTAGGAGTCAAACCTGACATAGGTAAAAAAAATACAAATGAAGATATTTCCTGCAGGAATTAGCAGTGTGCCTCATCACTAATGTGTTGAAACAATAATAATATAGGCAGAGAACAGCTTTCAAGAATCATCTGTACCTTAAATATTCTTTGCAGTGTTTTTAAAAATCAGTGCTATGGAGAATCATGAGTTAAATTTGAAAACAAGATTTTCAATTAAATATCACGTTCTGCTCACTTTACTCAAGTGATTTACCCTGTTGAAATCTGGAAGTAAGACAAACTGAATTTGGGTCAAAGTGATGATCCCTTTCCTTCCATCTTTTCCAGTTCTGCAGTAGTAAAAATCTAAATTCAGTGCCGGAAATCCTAAAGTTAGCACATGTATTATCATGCTTCGGAAACTAAAAAAGTAATTCTCCAATTAACTGTGAATGTGAAGTAAAATACTGCTGAGTTGCTTTTTCCTGATTGAGAAATGCATAGCAGTTGATCTTTTAGTTAACTTTTAAAATCTCTTGATCTGTTCCAAAAGCACAGTGGTTTGTAGTGGGAGATGTAAGACTCCAAACTATACATAGATTGCATTTGTAATTCTCCTATTATTTTCCTTTGTGTTCTTTCCATACCTTTGAACATCCTTGTTTAGGTCAGGCTCCATTTTTTCAATGTCTTGAGTCAGCATTGCACAAATGATACTTCATCAGAGGTTTTGTCAGAGTAAAGGGAACAGAAATATGAAAACGTCTGATGTGAGGGCAGATTTTCTTGATCTCCAGGAAGAATAGCAGTAGAGCTGAAAAGCAATGGTAGCAAAGATAGTACATTATAGACCAGTCTTTTCTCCTCTATAATAAAGGACCAAAGTGTGGCTTGAGAATCAATGGGTAGCTGGGAATGCAAATATATTCTGTTTGGCAGAGCTGAAATTTATTATTTCAGACAGAGGGAGGCATTTTGTTTTCAGGATTTCAGCTACTGTATTTGGCACACCTGCTCGGAAATCTTTGTAAGTGCTGCCCTGTGATTCCAGCTGATGCGGATCATGGCTACTGGCATTGCTCCAGGTTTGCATAGCTTAAGTTCCCTTTGGGCTTTCTAGGGCTGCCACAATACTAGCTAGATCCACTTGCCTTCAACGAGCATGAACTTTCACCCATGTGTAGAAAGAAGAGGTGGTAGAAATACATTTAGGAATGTATGATAATCAAATTTTAAAACTTACTGCATGTTAAATAAAGGCTTTATTCTTCTTTATTTCCCAGGTTTTAAGAAAACTTTTGCATTTATAAATGCTTTTTTTTAATGGCGGCAGCATGAAGGAGTTATTGCAGGAACTGTGGAGAGACAGTGAAAATACACAAATTATTGACTTCTGTATTAAGTAAAAGTAAAGCATAACGTAAGAAAAATAGACAGAACTGCAGGTATGAAATTCTCACAAGAAATAGTTGAAAAGAGAGGGAATACCATTTCTTGGAGCACAGCAGAATCTATCCAGTACATTGGTGTTATGGTGAGAACCTGGTTATTGAACACTCTTAATTTATTTACTTTCATGAAGATCACTTTTGAAGTTTAGATCATGTTGTAGTACTGTTTTCTTAGTACTTTGATGTGATAATTGATGCTGGTTATTTGACTCGGAATGCTGAAGTTCCAATGGCTGTCATTTTTTAAAAAGGTATGTGTATGTATATATTGTAACGTACAAAAAGTATAATAATTCTTCAAGTATTACGAACCTTTGTGCCTTATATACCCATCTTTGGTTTTTAGCTAGCAATAGCAGGATTACTTATGATTTCTACATAAATTTATTAGAATGTTTTCATGCAATTATGTTTATAGTAATTTGGCTGGACTCTACTACTATGTGCATTGGACAAGAGGATCGCGATGCTGGGGGAGGTGTAAATGGAGGAAGAAGAGTTTGACCCAATTTGATTAATGGTGAAATTAAACGAATTCTGAGTTTGAACTTGTAACTTGTTTGTAATTTGCTATCTTTTAAGTGCTGTTTTTTATTTTTTATTTCTTTTTCCAGACCTTTATAGTATTGAATAAAGGGAAGGCAATATTCCGGTTCAGTGCAACCTCTGCCCTGTACATGTTAACTCCTTTCAATCCTCTTAGAAAAATAGCTATTAAGATTTTGGTACATTCATATCCTTTTCAAGTGGTTAGTCTAAAATTGTAGTGAGCTGTTGCTTTGTATTTAAATCATTCTCTGGCATATGTTCCAGGACCAATATCATCTATAGTGCTTTGTCCCTCTTCTCTCTACTATTTCTGTCTTCTGTTCTTTTTCTTATTCCTTTTTTACATGTGTGTTCATTGCTGGATCTTAATATAGTAATATCAGAAGCCAGACACCATTCATCCTCCTTTACGATTTCTCCCTTGTCTTTTTTTCTTCCCCCACCTATTTTTCCCTTCCCTCTTATTTCTCCTATAATGATCACATCTTTTTTCATCTTTTCCCCTCCTCCACATTTTTCATAAAGTGCAGATATATTGCTCAAAATACTTTCAGTTCTTCACTGACACTATGTGTTAAAAATCAAATCTCTGATCCCAGGTTTGTGCTTGCATGAATATTTAGTGGAAAGATGCTTTCGTTATTCCTTTTCATTTACTGATTCAGATCACAATTGCAGAAACTAGGTTGATAAAACAGTTTAGGTTTCTTATTTTATTATAAGTTTGCAATGTTATATGTATCTAGCCTGTCTATTTTATTGATTCATCATTATTGCACTATGCACTCATAATGCTGTAGATATTTTAATTTCAGTCCCCAAGTAGGGCATGAGATTTCCACATTGCAGATGGGGATTTACAATGCTAAATTATCTCAATGACCTCTCTATTATTTTTTCTTTTTCAGTGTTTTGGTAGTTGGCAATAGTAGTCGTCCCACTGACCTCTCGTTCTGATATGAGTAATGAGGGCATTTTCTTCAGCAAGTCTGCTTGCTTAAGGAGTGAACCAATACATATGTTTGCACACTTAATTTTACAAGAGTCTAAAGCACACTGAAAGCAGTTTTGTGAAGTTTTACATACAGGGATCATAAGAGCACGTTGAATAAATCTGGAAAGGGTTCTTTTCAATCTTGATATGGTAGAAGTCTGATAATTACAGTAGTTTTTATGTGTTGGATCTTGTTATTAATGGCTAGTCCACAAATGACTTCAGAATCAATCATGACACTGCATAGACTGTTTTGTATTTGCTTGCTACAGGTGTCACTACAAATAATTATTTGTCAATTACCTGACAGTCTTTAGCATGTTACAGAGCATTATTCAGTTAAATGGAATATTGGAAGATCATGGGACTGAGGTGGTGATGAAGAGCTAGTCGTCAATGAATGTTTAAAAATGTTGTTTAAAATTGTGGGAGGGTATATTCTAGTTATTTCTCCACTAATGAAAGAGTAGTTAGGATTTGCAACTCTGAGAGGACATTTCATCAAAAAGAAGTTTGAAAGCCTATGTGAAATACAGGCTTGTGAAACACTTATAAAACACATTAATTTTTATGTTTTTTTTAAAATACCTTTTTTTCTCTTTTGCTCAGTTCATATATGAATTGTATAGTGAGAAGCTAGATTCTCAGTAAAGGATTTGAAATATATTTGCTCAGCAGAAAACTCAATTGTTGAGTGTAGTGCTGGAGTTTGACAGTTCAGAAAGCAGATGTATTTTCTGTCACTTAAAGGTGTTTTCATTAATACTGATATTCAAGGAAAACTTCGTGAAGGGAACCTCATAGTATTTCCCATTCTATCATACTAGGATTTCTATTCAGGAGTACCACGTGAACCCGCATTTTAGTCACAAAAACTAAAGCTCTTCTCAAAATCGACCTTTGTCCTTTTTGTGGTTTTAGGTGATGGTGCCATCATGTGGACATTTTGTGCATTGTCTGTCTGGTTTTCATTTTGGTGTTGGTAGTTTAATTTCTAGGACGAATATCATCAGTCCTGAGAGTGAAAGGTTGCAGATCCAGAGCAGTTCTGTTAAAATCAATGAAGTTATTTATGACTTGGACCTGTTCTGGTGTTCTTTTTAGATTGGTTTTTGAGAATATAACGTGCCTTCCCCTCCACCATAGCACAAAAGCTGTATCTAAAGCAAAGAGAAGTAAAATAATTCTCTCTCTAAAATTTCCCTCAGCTCTCTTCTACTATGTGATAACTAGCTTTCAATATCTTTCTATACACGTATTACAGTGATAAGCAAAATTTTTAATATGTGGCAATTTTTATGGTTAAACATAAAGGAACAGTGAAGAAAATGTATTTTTAATGTTTTCTCTGCATGAAGTAGATCAGGTTTGTTTAGATTAGCCAAAAAAAAAAACAAGTGTGCTTTTGTGATATTCCACAAAATTTAAAGCTATTATTTCAAACTTTCAAATATTTATTAAAAATAACAAATAATCTAAGGTCTTTGTAAATTTAAGGCCTGGGGTCTGGGTTTTTTTTTAATATCTTTCAGATTTTATAGGTTCTAGTGTGTGATTGTTCTGTTTTAGTTATAAAACAATGACTTTGGAAACTTTAACATATTCAGGGCTTTTCCCTGAGTGTTAACAGAGCAATGGAAGGATAAAATAGCTCCTGGTAGTGGAAATCTGCCAAAACAGCATGTTATTTGATACTCTTTTTATGAGCTTTTCTGGCTTACATTCCTTAACTTTTAACCTACATTATTCAGCATGCTTATCATGTGCACTATTTTGACCAACTGTGTATTTATGACCATGAGTAACCCTCCAGACTGGACAAAGAATGTAGAGTAAGTTAAATGGATTTTCTTTGAATGATATTCCATAATCTGAAATAATTTGCTGTAAATGATTTTATATTAGGATGGTATCTACTGGCAGCAGCTACTTTTTTGGCATATCCTTTGAACAGCTCTTCTGATGCTAGTTTCTTCTGTGTAATATTAAATACGTATATTTTACAACACTTGCCTTATTACAAGCAGGGCAATGTCCACCCTGCTTGCAGTACAAAATAGGGAATGTAAGAAGAGAAGCTGGTCTTATGACCATGCCAAAAAGTGGATTATAAATATTTTTCCACTGCTTTCTATGTTATGTCTGTGCAAGAATGCAGGCAAATACACTCTTCCATCTGTTGCAATAACTTTTACGGATAAGGGGTCGCCTAATGGATGGCTGTGTTCACCACAGTGCAGCTTTCCTTTACCAAAGACAATCTAACAATGGAAAGCTTGTAATAAAAACAAACAAACAATTAAAGTAGCGCTTAAGTGGTTCGCTATTCTTGCCATAGGGAGAGAGAAGGTCCAATATGATGTCAGCTACTTGGTGCTGATACAGAATTGGTGCATATTTTTTGATAGTTCCAAGGCTGTAGACCACAGTGTGAAACTGTGCTCTTTATGGTGCTTCCTTTTTCCAATACCATTTTATGCTTCTGCATCTCTTTCATTCCTAACTGCATTGGATGATACCTACCTGTTTAATCTTCAGTAATCAGAAGTTAAATCATAGGGTTATTAAAGTCAGTAAGAGACATTCTCATTTTGAGTTCAATATGAACATATATATGTATTCAGGTTGTCCAGCATGGAGTAAATATTTATTAATAAGGATAGCTACCTTGAATATTTCTACATGTCATTATATTTTGCCATTTAGATATACAACATTTAGAAATAGCTGTTGAGTAGAGTTGTGCAGGAAAGAATTTCTTGGTTTTGTAATTGAACTGAAAAAATTACATTGAAAATTGGTTTCAGGTTGGCTCAACTCTGAAAAGCAGTTCAATCCTTTTAAACAGTCTAATTTGAATTATTTTCCATTAAAAGATATAAATGAAACTAAAAAAAATTCAAGATTACATCATTTGGAGATAGAACATTGCAAATGACAGAATGCCAGGATTAAATATTTTTACGTTTTACATTTCAACCACTTTTTTTTTAGCCAAAATGAATTGTTGAATTTTTTATTGTTCTTGCACAGGATTTTGCATCTGAAAATGCTTATTTCACTCCAGTGCTATGCTTGTCCTACTGAAGGTGAAGTACTGGATACACCTACTCTGTAACAAAGTCAATGAGATCTGATGAGGGTTGGCATGTTGCCAGCACATGGTATATTTTAGCATAATGATAATATTGAAGAAAGAAATTTTTAGTCTGGAAGCAACTTCTGAAATCCTAACATGATCTATCTCTCTGTTTTGTTATCACATGGATTCAAATTGGACATAAACATGCACCAATGAAGTAACCAGGAGTTTTGCAACTCTTGCTGATATAGATTATAGAACTTAAATTTAAAGCTATGTGTTGGCATTTAGTCTTTTAATCATAGCTTGATTCCTCCTTCCTTATGGTATCAATTCCACAGATGTTTAAAGTTGTTTGTAGCTTCTATTAAATTCTCATGCCACTTACAGAGAAGAAAATGAGTGTAAAGCAACTAAGAGGTATAATGCGTAAAGATAATTTATATGTTTTTTCTATAAACTCTGTCTTGCATGTTTTCCTCAGATACACATTCACTGGAATTTATACCTTTGAATCACTTATTAAAATTCTTGCAAGGGGCTTCTGTTTAGAAGATTTTACATTTCTTCGAGACCCATGGAATTGGCTAGATTTCACTGTCATTACATTTGCGTAAGTCTTCTACTTTTTTTTTTTTTTTTTTTTTTTAATAAGAAAATCTTTCTGATAGCATAAAATTAGTGACTAAAAATTGCCTCATATTTTGTCAGCCAGAACATTTGGAGCCTGGACTTCCTGCAGTTTCAATATGTTTCTTCTACCTCTTTTACACATTTTAGTATTTCTAACTAACTAAGCATGTGCTGCAGAGGCCAGCATTGTGTGCCAGACTGTGAATGCCATCAGCCTGAACTGTTCATATCCTGTCTCCTTTCTGCATACCAGAATTAAAGGAATCCTTTTTACTTCCTCCTATAAACTGACTAAATTAGGTTTCAAACCTCAAGTCATTGTGGCGTATTTTGATAAATCTTAATTTAATTTTGTGGTCAGAAGCATATTTATAACACAGGCAAAATACAGTGAACGGTGAAGAGGTCTTGATCAAAGACCCAAGCAACTAGGATAAAATCTGCCTCAATTCTGAGTAACTGTGATTTAATTCTACAGGTATATAACAGAATTTGTAAACCTAGGCAATGTTTCAGCTCTTCGCACTTTCAGAGTATTGAGAGCTTTGAAAACTATTTCTGTAATCCCAGGTAAGAAGTAGTCGGTGTAAGGTGTTAGGCCCCTCGTATCTCCAACTGTTATTTGTGTGCTGTCATTGTGTTTGTGTGTGAACTCCCCTATTACAGATATGTGACAGAGTTTGTGGACCTGGGCAATGTCTCAGCGTTGAGAACATTCAGAGTTCTCCGAGCTTTGAAAACAATATCAGTCATTCCAGGTGAGAGCTAGGTTAAACACTGAGGCTGACTTTTGTTCCACAAAGGCTGTACTCACCTTTTTAAAGCATAAGCCTTGTTTGCTACACATCACTAACAAAATAAAAAAGCAGGAATCAGGACATGTAATTGTATTTAAATTGATTCTTGCTTTTATTATATTAGTTGTGTTTTCCAAAAAATCAGCCTTTGAGTTTAACAAATTCTTGCATGAGATATTTGCAGTAAACAGCCTATGTGATTTGCATCTTTTGACATCAAGCTTTCTTTTACATGTTTTAAATATAAGTTAATTTTAAGCTTTTGTACTGATGCAAATTTTATCATTTATTGCAGGCACTTGATATAGCAACTTAATTCAGTTTTAAGTCATGTATAAAAATTAGACTCTAAAGGATAGCATGAGCCATGCATGGGGTATTGTCTTAAGGATGTGTTTCTTCTCCAAACCATTACCCCTCTTACATTGTAAGAAGATTATTATGAGGTTCTCATTCAAATATGCTCTTATAATGTCTTTATAATGCAGAATACTTTTTAAAAGATTCATAAAAGGAAGGTTTGGGCAAGAAGCATCAGCAAAAGCAAATGATGCTTTTCTATGTAGGGTTGAGATATAGCATGAATAATAAAATTACTTGTTTTGGCATAAACAATGTGTTTGGTATTTTCTACTTTTTATTTCTGTACACTATAAAATAAGCATAAACTTACAGCTTTTCACTCATCTTCACAAGTAATAAGGCTTTTCATGAAAATTACTGTGTCACAAATATTAAATTCATTCAATTATCATTTTGCATGAAATCTTTATATTGTCAGGAAAAATCACATGGTTTTTTGGTGTTTAGTATCTGTTTAACATCATAATAAAAATCTTTTTTCTTTGCAGGGTTGAAGACTATCGTGGGAGCCCTAATTCAATCTGTGAAGAAGCTCTCGGATGTTATGATCCTGACTGTGTTTTGTCTGAGTGTATTTGCACTAATAGGGCTGCAGCTGTTCATGGGCAACTTGAGGAATAAATGCCTGCAGTGGCCTCCAGACAATTCCACTTTTGAAACAACTGTTATTTCCTACTTTAATAGCTCTATGGGTGAAAATGGTACATTTATTAATACAACAATGACAACATTTAACTGGGATGAGTACATCGAAGACAGAAGTAAGAGTTAATGATATCATCTATTGCATTGATTTTCTGGAATTTTTTTAAACACTTATAAAAGCATCAGTATTTTCCCATTGAAATGAAAATGGTGTAATCTGGCCAAAAGGCATAAAATCACTCATTTTGTGTAGTAAATAGAAGAGCATTAATAACTTAGTTTAACATGTTCGTAATATTCTACTGGGTACCAGAATATCTTTTTACCTTTTACTGATTACAACTTTTAGAGTAAATGCACCTTGTAGCACAAAGCAGAAATTTTCATGCTAGTTTTGAGCCTGCTGAAATAGTGTGACAGTTCTAATATGGGATCTGAAATTGTATTGCTCCATTACTGACAGATAATGCCCAGTATCATAAATTCACATTTGTACATCAGTTAGCTCATGAATCCTGCCACAGCATGTAACTGCAGCTGTGTTGTTTCTTCGGAAACTTCCTGAGTGTCTCTGTACTCTACTTCCTTACGCAGCACAGGCAGGCCTTTTTGACAGCACCAATAATTTATCCCATCTTTCTTATTCTAGCAAAATAAGAATTAGGTGCTGTATTGCATATCTTTTAATTTGTTTCTTATATTTGCAAAATTAAGAAATTACTGTTTTGATCTCCTTTGTATGTCATAATACAGTATTTTCACCATTTCAGGTAGTTAATGTTACTACTGTGTTAACAAAAGTTGTTTTAAAATTCAGATAGAACAACTCTGGACATTTTATAGTAGATTGCTATTCTGTCTTTCATAATGGTAAGCTTAAGTCTCTCCAAGTTATCCATTCGGTCTCTCCGATTTATTTTAGTGTATTTAGGGCTTTAACTTTGTTAAAGTCTGGGGTTTTTTATAACATCTGTTTAAATGTTGTAACTGATGCCTTTATCACTGAAAGTTAGGTAACCTCAGTTACCTAAGTTTTATCTAAAGCTTTCAGATCCAAGTCTCATTGTCTGGTGATCTTTTAATATACTTATCATCTAAGCATGCTTGTAGTATCATAGAAATGTTGTCTTGAACAAGGTTTTGGGTGATAACCTGTCCTTAAAACCATCTGAAATAGAGATTCCATTCCCCTTTAGTTGCTTCTGGTACTAAATCACACAAATAAGAGAGTTTTTTGTAAATATCTGACCAAAGTTCTCCTAATTTCAGGTTGAATATGTTACTTAGACTTAAACTGTGGACTTAGAAATAAGATAGTCACAGACATATTAGTCTTTATGATATTTTAAAACTGTTGGCTTCTTTATTTCTGGTCTTTTCTAAACCAAGCAAACCTATTTTCTGTTATGTGTTTTCTATACCTATTTTAACTTTTTTTTTTTGCTTTGTTGGACTTTTTCCAATTAGTCTGGGACTTTGATTTTTTTTTTTTTATTGTTTGTTTTTTTTGTCTTGGTTTTGTTTTGTTTTTTTTTTTTTAATGAGAAGCTCAAATCTGGTGCTTCTCTAATAAATTAGAAGTAATTCATTTGCTATATATGCAACATTCCTATAAACACATCTGAAAATGACATAATTTTTGTATCAGCACTGTATTGTTGATTCACACTCAACTTGCAGTTAAGTTGAGTTGTTGCTGCATCTTTTTGTACAGCAGTGGTTGTGGCCAGATCCTGTCTATTTTGCATTTAGGTATTTGATTTTGCCTTGTCAGCTGTTCATTTTCCACTTGTCTCTGTTGAAATGAATCCAATTGCTTTTGGACCAGCTTGTCAGTTTGTAAAGGTCACTCTAAATTTCCATCATTTTCTCTCCTAGCTTGATGTCTTCAGAATACTTGACGTGGTTTTCTTTCTATTATTTCACATCGTGTGTTGGTAATGAAACTTTTTATGAACACCATGTATATATAGCACAGATCCCTGGAGGATCTTCAGAAAGATGGCCTTATGAATTGAGATTGGGCCACTGGCAACTGCTCTCTGAGAATCTTTTTCCAGTATTTTGTAATGACTCCAGACAAAACATATCTCCTTTATTTGCTTATGAAAGTGTCATGTAGGATTTGGCAGTGTACGGCAGTGTGTACTGGCAGCACAGAAGCCAACCATATCCTGGGCTGCATCAAAAGAAGCGTGACCTGATTGTGGAAGGTTATTCTCCACCTCTACTCTGCCCTTGTGAAACTCCACCTGGAGTACTGTGTCCAGCTCTGGAGTCCTCAACAGAGAAAGGACAGGACATGGAACTTTTAGAAAAGGTCCAGCGGAGTGCCACAAAGATGAGTAGAGGGATGGAGCAACTCTTTTTTGAAGATAGGCTGAGAGAGCTGGGGCTGTTCAGCCTGGAGAAGAGAAGGCTCTGGGGAGACCTTGTAGCAACTTTCCAGTGTCTGAAGGGAGCCTAATGGAAGAGCTGGAGAGGGATGCTGTCTGGAAGTGTAGTGACAGGACCAGGAGTAACAGTTATAAGTTGGAAGAGGGGAGATTTAGATTAGATAGTAGGAAGGAATCTTTGCTGTGAAGGTGGTGAGGCACTGGAACAGGTTGCCCAGAGAAGCTGTGGATGTCTTGTCCCTGGAGGTGTTCAAGGCCAGGCTGGATGGGGCTTTGAGCAACCTGGTCTAGTGAGAGGTGTCCCTGCCAATCGCAGGGGGGTTGGAACTCGGTGATCTTTAAGGTCCCTTCCAACTCTAGCCATTCTATGATTCTGTGACTTATACCCATGACTGTTGTCCTGTTAATAAGATCAGAGGAGACCGGAATAGTTTTATATTTGGCACATTGTTTACAAGCTCATGTTTACTATTTTGATTACCTTATCATTATCAACTCTGTATTGAAAAAAATATTATTTAAATGTTTGCGAAAATGGTGCGCCAAGAGTTGAGTTGATTGGATAGTTTAACTGGATCCTCTTCTTGCCACCAACAAACACCCACAGACAATTTTGAAAATCCATCTTGGAACCTATGTGCCTCTTTAAACCTCTTAAGCTTTTTAAGTAGGGGTTAGGTCTCTCATGGGGCATGACTACGTGGGCACTGGAATGTCTGAAAATCCAGTTTCCTTATCTGATATCTGAGAATAAATTGCAGATGCACAAGTTACGCACATAGTCTGTCTGTCTCTCTGTAAAATAAGCAGATTTTATGCTGTCTTTCTCATATACTGGTGGTGACAGAGTAGAAGCAGTCAATAGGAACTGGTTGCAATTCCCTGTTTGTCTCTCTAGCATTAGCCCTCAGTTAGTTCATGCCAGCTATGCTAGTCCATGCCAGCTGGCAGTAAATCTCAAGAAACCATCTGTTTCCTGGGAACAGCCAGAACATACCTAATTTTGGCAACTTTAGCTTAATATGCCACCTGACCCAAAAAATCTCCATTGGAGATGCCCATTTTACCATAAGAATCCCAAGCTAGGAATTGATGGCAAATTGTTTTTCCCTTTCTGCCTCAGAGCAGAAGGAAGAAAAAATAACGTGCCGAGGGCTTTTAAGACTTCCATTTCTTTAAGTTATATTTCACATAATTTTGATAGCTTATTAACAAAATACATACAGGTGCTTCAAATACATTTTTCCACTATAGAATTCCTTGTAGTATTTTTATGTACAACAAAAGCTTGCTTTCTCCCTCAGCTGCTAAAGTCTAGATCCAGTTATCAATTTCTTGTGCATGTTGTGTTGTGTTTTCATGCTGCAAAAATTTCACTACTTTTTCAAGTAATATTTGGATGAAATACTATGTAATAAATAATTATAAATTAGTAACATTGAATGGCATGTATCAAAATGCATGAACAAAGGCAAAGAATCATTCTCATCCTTTGTCTTGTTGTCCTGCTATTTGTTGACTCGTTTTCTGACACACACAATTTGTTATTCCACCCATTGTGTCTTACTAGTTTTGGTAAGTTACTGAGAATTAGCTGTACAACTACCTTTCTATTTTCTTAAGAAAGCCAACTTCAAGACTCTATAGAAAGTAATTTTCCTGTCAAAACCTTATTTTCCATGCGTTTTTTTTTTAATTCCTAATCCTTACACATTGCAGTTAAGCTGTTAGCTCTGTGTATTTCTTTAAAGTATAAAAGTCTATACCATTGCTCAATTTCCATTAGATACAAACGATGTCATTCTCATTGCCTCTTTTTTTTTTTCCCCTTTTTTTTTTTTTTTTTTTTTTTTTTAAACAGGTCATTTCTACTTCTTGGAAGGACAAAATGATGCTCTTCTGTGTGGCAATAGCTCAGATGCAGGGTAAGAAAACAGTCATCATTTTTTGTCATGCATCAATTAGCTGCTTAGAGTAGCTCAGGTAGTCAACTTTAGTATCAACTGTACTGTAGATTTGCGAATTACCTAAATATAGCTATGTGATTTGAGTTTATGCAGGCACTTTCTTCAGCACCTTAAGCTGATTTTGTAAAGGTAATCACATGAACGCTATGTGCATAAACGTTACTGCCAGCTTGCTGACAACTGTTTATCATCAGCCATGCTAATTGACGTTCTTCTGTTTTCCTGGTTGAGATGTGTTGATATGACAGATTGTGGGGAAGGGTAGATTACTATTAGCTATATTATTAAAACATTTAAATATCATTAGGAAATGGAATTTAAAAATGAAAACCTATAAGTTGTATATTTTTATCTTAGGTACGTAGCATAAAATTTTACTTGTTCATAATTGCATTAGCAACAGGTACTCCTGAAAAATTTTGTGATTTACTATAGCGTATCGTAATTTAGAGTAGTTGTTAAAAATAGCATTTCCTCTTCTTTTGTAGTCAATGTCCAGAAGGATATATATGTGTGAAAGCTGGTAGAAACCCCAACTATGGCTACACAAGTTTTGATACATTCAGTTGGGCATTCTTGTCACTGTTTCGGTTGATGACTCAGGACTTTTGGGAGAATCTTTACCAGCTGGTGAGGACTTATTAAAATAAACAGCACCATCACCAATACCATTACTACATAGTACTTGCATAGTTATTTTCATTCACGTATCGCCAGGGCCTTTGGGACAGAAATCATCTTTTATTTCATATCTGTAAGCTGTCTAAAACAACGGGGACCTTGTTCATTATTTAGGTTCCCATGTGCTACTCAAATACATAAAAAGAAATAGCTGCTATTTTATGAAGTTGGTTAAGCATTATTGTTTCTTTTCACAAATGAGTAAATGAACTTAAGTTGCTAAAGCTTCTTGCCCAAACATGCTGTAATAGATGCTAAATTGATTTGCAGTCTAGTACACACATGTTGTCTTTGAAAAGGTTACATCTTGTCCCTGAACTGCACGAATTCTTAACCTAAAAGACAGTGATGTTATGCAGCATGACATTTTATATACTGCGTTGTCTTTGTGGCATTGTTGTTTGGAACAAAAAGGTAAGATGCTAATTAGTGGCCCCACTACCGTTAGATTTAAAGGCTATAATATAGACATGTCGTGGGGGCAGCAACTGCTACTACATACTCTCATTGGTAGAGTTCGGAAGTATCCAAGCTACAGAATCTTATTTACCTTGACTGTAGTAGGCACAAAACTTGGATTTTTGCACATGTAGCCAGGATATAGAACTATTTGCATATAGAAAATCAACTAAATAATCTTGTGCTAACACAAAGCAATCTTAAAATGGATTTCTAGATTGTAACACAGATGCTACCAGATTTTAAAGTCTGCTAAAAATGTGTATTATCTCTTTTTCCCCAGACACTGCGTGCTGCTGGGAAAACATACATGATATTTTTTGTTTTGGTCATTTTCCTGGGTTCTTTCTACCTGATTAACTTGATCTTGGCTGTGGTTGCCATGGCCTATGAAGAACAGAATCAAGCAACCATGGAAGAAGCAGAACAGAAAGAAGCAGAATTTCAGCAAATGCTGGAACAACTGAAAAAGCAACAGGAAGAAGCTCAGGTATTCCTGTAAAGTAAAATTCCTTTTTCCATTCATGATTGTGGTTGTATGCTTTATGTCCACATATGAGAACACTTTCACTCCCCTACTCCTAATAATATGTTACTTTCAGTCTTACACATTCCTTCAATTTGCAAACATTCTTTAATGTTTTCCATTGTACTGTTTCTGCTGGCTTGATTCAATCTGTTAATTTGTGTCAAAAATGATAACCAATAAGCTAAAATACTGAATTTTCAAATTCAAGTTTTTTACTGAGCACTTGAACAAGGTGCCCAGAGTACTGGTGGAATCACCGTCCTTGGAAATAATCAAAAAGCCATCTGGGTCCTAGAAAACCTACTTTAGGTGACCCTGTCTGTGCCATGGAGTTGGACATGATGATTTCCAGAAGTTCTTTTTCAACTTCAATTATTCTGTGATATCGTGAAATGGAAAAACACCAAGGAATTCTGCTTATTTAAGTAACAGAAGCAAAACTATTGTAGGTGCTGTGGGAGAAATATCTTGCTTCAGCAACATACAGTTCTTTCTACTTCTTCCCTAGCTCTCATAGCAGAAAGCCATAGTTATCCAGTTTTAAAGAGAACTGGAAAAAGTGGAGAAACTGGAGAAAACTTCTATACTTCTGTGGTATAGATATCATGATTACATACTGCTTTGAAAGTCTTTTTAATTTTTTGAAGACTCTGAAATCTTTAATAGGATAACTGATGATGTTTGCTGGGCATGTGGCCACATGGAACAGAAGTTGAACTGTCTTCCATGTCAGCACATGACTGAAGTCAGCAATAAGGTTTTTTTCTTTGGTTGATCACTTGGCTTGTGGTTGGTTTTCTTACCACAATTTGTAAATAAATGTTAATCAAATGTTCCACACATTTGAAACTTTAAACAGCAACAGGTCTTTCATAGCCTGCAGTTTAAGTAAAATCTCTGATTATGGTTTGCAAAACCAAGATAACCAATGTTACATGAGATCTTTACTAGACTAGAAAATATTAAAAATCCAGCAAAATGGTGTAAGAGGGTGTTGCTTCCTGTTAACAGGTTGGGGTTTTTTTCCTGTTGTTTGACCCTTGATTCCTTACTTTACATAGTATTTCAGGTGAAAAATTCATTGCAACATATTGCTCCAGTCTAAAACAGATGCTTGTTAACTTGGTTCTCTGACAGCAGTTTTCCCTTGGGCTGCTCTAACTCCTGGTTTATGGAGCAGTGGCAAATGATGGTTCATGTGGTGTTTGACAAATTATGCTTATTATGATATGCTGGGTTCATTGAAGTGGGATCATTGCTTTAACTTGAAAATCACATTTTTTTTGAGAATGGCAATAAATTTAAAATAGCAAATAGTGTGTGTTTATATAAATGTTATAAATTGCATATGTGCTTGTACGTATAGGCAGCAGCAGCAGCTGCAGCAGCTGACTCAAGAGATTATAGTGGAGTAGGTGGAATAGGTGGATTCTCCGAAAGTTCTTCTGAGGCATCAAAACTGAGCTCAAAGAGTGCTAAAGAGAGGAGGAATAGAAGAAAGAAAAAAAAGCAAAAAGAACAATCTGAAGGCGAGGAGAAGGATGGGGAAGAATTTCACAAATCTGAATCAGAGGACAGCATCAAAAGGAAAGGTTTCCGATTTTCCATTGAAGGGAATAGACTGACGTACGAAAAGAGATTTTCTTCCCCACACCAGGTACCATAGTATTATTGCCTCTTAAACACCTTTGTGGTCTGCTCATCATATTAAAAAAACCCTGTGAAATACTTTAGTTCTTCTTGCAAAAGATACCACAAATTCTTTATTATCTTAAGGTATGACCAGGTTAATACTTGCAGCCAAAGATGAGAATATAATAAGAATTTTGTTTTTATTTTTAATGAAAATGGACCTATCTCCCCATCAAGATGGATATATTCAGCATGATTGGTGACTTCAAAATTTGGTTCATGCAAACAAAGGAATGTCATATTTTAAATTGGAAAAGTACTAAATTTGGGATGCAAAAAACAAGTAGAAATTACATAAATGTTCATGTGAAATTTGACAAATTACTTGAAGTGAGACCGTTAATTGTGTTATCTTAAAGAAGGTGGAAATATCTGTGGCAATGTGTCTTTGCATGTGTTCTCTTGTATTGAAACACCAGTGAGTCAGTGCCATCTGCATCTTCCATCCAGACATTTATTTCATTTGATAGTTTTGTGATGTTATCCCTTATACAGTTTTCAGAGCTCCTCTTCATTTGTCCACCTCCAAATCTCCCCTCAGCAATTCAAGTCCAGATCTTGCATCCATTCTGTCCTTTTTCTTCCCCTTTGTGTACCTCAATAAGCTTCTTCCTTTTATCCCTATCTTCTCAATTCTCCCTGGTATTTATTACTTGTTTTCTCCCTCTTTTTAGTCACTATTACTAAACTAATTCCTTCCTTTTTAATCCTCTTCTATTTCTGTCACTCGAAAGCCTGTTTCATCCCTAAATAGATCATGAGCATCCATATTCTCTCTTCATGTATCACTTTCTCCAGCTCCCATTCTCAAAGAAGCCCAGACCTCTTCCTCCAGTATTTTCTTATTAAGGACTGTCCTCCTTAGACCAGACTGTGGTGGGAATATAATGTTTCTAGCTTCCTATATCTGCCAAGTTAAATCCTCCTTCCTCTTACTTCCTAACATGCTTCCATTTTTAATAGTACTGCATCCTTCCTTTCTGCCCCACCCCCTTCGTCCTTATCTGCCACCATTTTATGTTGTTAACCGTCTAAATAGCCTCTGTAAGACTTCATTGCTGAATTTAGTTAGTTCATGATTCATTCTGTTCCTTATACAAATTTTCACATCTATATCCATTGACTTCAACTTCCTGTTGAAGACCCATCTGATCCCCTAGGTGCATATTCTTGCTTGTGTCTTCATTCAAACTGCAGCCTTATTTGACTGCAGCTCAATTCATCCATCTTGTATAACATGAAGCATTCCTCATACAACCTGCTGCTCTTACCTTTTCATCTCCAAGTTCATTTAAGCTGTTTTCTCTGACAGTCTAGCAATCCCCTCCCCTCCAGTTTTCCAGCCCTAGTTCCTTTCCACTCCAGGTGCTAGCCACTAAACAGAAATTTCACTCACCAGTTTTTAGTAACCTTTTCCTAGACAAAACTCAGGTTTATATCTCATCTTTGACATTTTCCTTGACATTTCACTTGCTTTCAATGTAACTGACCATTATATTCTTCTTGAAAACTTATTCTTCCTAACATTCATAATTTTGTCTCCTCTCAATTTTCCTGATTTAGTTGTGCTTTAGAAGATCCTTTTATCCCTTTGGCAGTTTTCTAAGTGATTTCCACAAGGCCTTTTGCTAGTTCCCATCTCTCTTTCTCTCTCTCACTCAAAACTCTGCTCTGGACCCACAGCTGTGAATCATTTTTAACTTAGACCTCTTTTCATGTCCCAATTACTGATGTATTCATGAAGAATGTTGTTGCAAAGAGCACTAACCTATCTCATTGCTTTTACCTAATTTGCTAGTACCTAAAGATATTTTTTTTAATACCATACTGTGCCTAAAGTTCTTCCCAATCCACCTTGTCTACTTACAGTAAACAAGTGAAGTCCCAGCTTTGACTGACCCATGCCAGCATCCATAACCTCCTGTTAAATTTTCAAACTAGTTTCTTTGAGTTCTTTCTGGTATGCTGCCCCTCATGCTTGGAAGAAGCTCCCATGAGTTTCCACAGAACACTTCATTGCTTTCCTCAAATCCCTCTTTAAAACTCTCTTTTACCATGCTGCCTACAGAAAGCTTGACAGGGAAGTGACTTCAGGTGAGCTAAGAACACTGTTTATCATACCCATCAATTTTGCTTCCTTGTATTCCCTCTCTTTTTGTATCCATCTGTTGTGTTACACTTAGATGATAAGTTCTTTGCAGGGTGCCTTTTTGTTCTGCATTTGCAGTACCTAGCACAATGGGGCTCAGGTCCATAAAGATAAGTTGCAGAAAGGAAACAAAGATACTGCTTTGTTATGGTTCATCTCTGCTGTTCATATAGGTCTTGGGTGAAATCAGGTGCTAATACTAATCGATCAAGTAAAGAGAATCACTGATACAAATTAAAGTTAAGAACATGAATAATTATTTGCATGTTTAGAGCATTACTTTGATTCTGATCCTGAAAAGATCCTCCCATATCAGGCCATTTACTCAAATGAATAAAATGATGAAGATAGTGAGACTGTTCTTATAAAATTACAGGCGTATCTTTGCATATTCAGAATAACCAAGACTTTAAAAAAGAAATAAAAGCTTTATTGTGGCCTCATGTACTAGTATCTAAAAAATATGTATGTTTTTTAAACTAGGCAGTTATTGGGAGCTACCTTTGTGTACAGACTGAGTCATGGTGAATTTGCCTAAAATTTTATTTACTCAGCCTGTCAGACTAATGCCAACCTGGGGTAAATAGATGTGCTTACTCAGTTTATAAACAGTTGATAACATATCAGGCAGAATTGCAGAGGAAACAATACTATCAAGCAGTTTCTTTTACTCTAATTAAAGCAATTAATTTCATATATCCAAAGTAGTAAAATAACTAGTCTTTGTCTGTCACTTATGTGCTCTTTGTTTACTATCCAAAAGGGAGTGTACGTGGGGGGGGGTGTACCAGTTCATTTCTTTGTAGATGACCTTACCCTTTAAGACATTAACAATGTGGTTTTTTTCCCCTGTATAAAGTCGTTATATTTAAAAGGATTTTCACCTGATAATTGTTGTTTTTATTTGCTTACAGTCTTTGCTGAGCATTCGTGGCTCCCTGTTTTCCCCAAGGCGCAACAGCAGAACAAGTCTTTTCAGCTTCAGAGGTCGAGCAAAGGATGTAGGATCAGAAAATGACTTTGCTGATGATGAGCACAGCACTTTTGAAGACAATGATAGCAGAAGAGATTCTCTGTTTGTGCCACGCAGACACGGTGAACGGCGCAACAGTAACATTAGTCAGGCCAGTAGGTCATCCAGAACAGTCCCTCAACTTCCAGCAAATGGGAAGATGCACAGCACTGTGGATTGCAACGGAGTAGTTTCTTTAGTCGGTGGGCCACCAGCTCTGATGTCACCTACTGGACAGCTTCTGCCAGAGGTGATGATTGATAAAGCAGCCACTGCTAGCAATGTAAGGAAGTCTGCAATAGCTCAGGCATGATGTCCTCTCCCTGTATGATCAGCTACTGTTTCTACAAATTTTATCATTTATTTTGGGAATGATTCCCTTTCTGGCTAAGCTGTGGATGGTCCTTTCATATATTCCAGTTATAAGCTAAAGCAGAAAATGAAAATACATGTGACTTTACTGGAATTATCAGAATAGCATAGTAAACCATTGAATAAATGTACTATGTGTAATCTTATATCCATTGATTCATTATGCTAACTGAAGACTTAACTGGAAGATTCTGTATTTGTATATCAGACAAGATGTCAAAATGAAAGAAGAAATTAATTATATCTACTTCTAATGGAATATATGAAATGAGAATTTAACTTCCCACTGACTATATATGAAACTTTTAATATAACACTGATAGTACAACTTACATGGGTTGTGATAATGTTCCTGTCACATAGTTAACTTTTAAGGTGGTTTGTTTTTTGGGGTTTTTTTTTGAGATATCAGCTTTAATAAATATTATTTTCTTTTATTTTGTTTGTAAATGTGTGCTAGGAAATTGGTAGTTTATTCTAAATTAAGAGTTATCTCAAGAAAACATTTACTCTTTGTGTTAGCTGTGTGGGCTGTGCATTTTCATATTTGAAAAAAGACGTCATTGCATAATTAGAAAGATATTTATGGTAGAACTCATTGACAAGTATTGTGGAAGTTTTTGTACTCCAAAAACTGTTTATAGTCTAAAATCTGTTTTAATGTCTCAGCCCAGTTTCAGCAAAATACTTAAAAACATGTTGTTTAAGCACAAGAGCAATCCTACTGATATATTTGACTATGTGCTATATGCAAAGTTAGGCATATGTTACTCTATTGCAAAGCCAAGACATAAATGGTTCAGGAGAGCAGAGTGTTTTAAACCATTATAATTTTATAATAATTTACCATTTTATTCTTATTAAATGAACAATCAATAGGGTATTTTATCAGTGTTTTATTTTCAGGGCACTACTACAGAAACTGACTTAAGAAAGAGACGGTCTAGTTCATATCATGTTCCCATGGACTACCTAACAGATCCCAGTGCAAGGCAAAGAGCGATGAGTATAGCCAGCATGCTTACTAACACAATGGAAGGTACGTAACACAAATTTTTTTGATGACAGTGCCATAAAGTGCTATTAAATGTATGATGCATCAAATAGCGGTGTCTTAAGGCAGCTATTTTAGCCTAAAGGGTACAGGCAAGATAAGATTTGTATACAGAGGTAGTATTTTTTTTTTTTAAAGATGGACTGAATATTTGGAAAAGCAGTCAAGCTTTCAGTATACTAATAGGTTTGAGGTGCGAGCAGAAGGCGGTTGATCAGTGCAGTGTTTCTCTGGAGAAGTTACGTTTTGGGATAAAAGCGCTTTTTAAATTACTGGAGCGGCTATGCTTCTTGCAGTAGAACAATCTCCTTCTAGCAATTCACCAGACATACTGTTTCACAAAGGAAGGATCAGATTGTTCTTTCTCTAAGGCTAAATACAATTAATCTGAATCATGGGAATAAGCAATTACTCGTAAGAAAAGGAAAAACACTACTTTGAGGATTAAATGACTATGCCCAAAATAGAAAATGGGAAGGTAATAATGAGCAGTTTTGCACACGTAGACCATAATGCTGTCTAAATGGTTGTGTGACTTTGGATTAGTTCTAAATATTTATCTTTCATGAGGAAAATTTAAATATTTTACTCATTTTTTGTACAGAATGATAGAATGGTTTGGGTTGGAAGGAACCTTAATGATCCACAAATTCCAACCCCTCTGCCATGGGCAGGGACATCTTCCTCTAGACCAGATCGCTCAAAGTGTCATCCAACCTTTCCTTGAACATTTCAAGGGGGGAGGGATCCACAGCTTCTCTGAGCAACCCATTCTGCTGTCTCACCACCCTCACGGTAAAAAATTTCTAATCTAACCTAAATGTGCCCTCTTTCAATTTAAAACCATTATCCCTCATCCTGTTGCCACACTGCCCAATGAAGAGTCCTTCCCCATCTCTTCTGTAGGCCCCGTTTAAGTTCTAGAAGGCTGCTATAATGTCTCCTCAGAGCCTTCTTTTCTCCAGGCTAAAATGACCCAAACTTTCTCAGCCTGTCCTCGTATGGAAGGTGCTCCAGCCTCTGATCATCTTTGTGACCCTCCTCTGGATTCACTCCAACAGGTCAATGTTGTTCTTATGCTGGGGACCCCAGAGCTGAACACAATACTCCAGATGGGATCTCATAAGAGCAGAGCCCACCAGTACCCCCAAGCACTTCTCTGAAGAGCTGCTCTGAATCCACTCATCACATGTCCTGTATGCCAGATTTCCAAGACAAATTTCTATTTTGCATCCTATGTAGCATTTGCCTGTGAATGTTTTAAATGTTATGTTAAAAGATTACTAAATATTCAATAGATAAAATAACCATAGTGGAACGGATTATTTTTACTTGCAATTTATTTTGACTGACAGTAACCGTGGATTTCAAAAGGTCTACAGTATCAACAGTTCACCAACTCTACCTTGGAAAACAGCATTGAGGCCTCAAGAAAATACCCAGGTGATAGGTTAATAGGCAAATATGTTTAAAATGTTATTTTCATTTTTCTCTCTAGAACTGGAAGAATCCAGACAGAAATGCCCACCGTGCTGGTATAAATTTGCTAATACTTGCTTGATTTGGGACTGCTGTACTCCGTGGCTGAAAGTCAAACATATCGTAAATTTGATTGTGATGGATCCATTTGTTGATCTGGCCATTACTATCTGCATTGTCCTGAACACCCTGTTCATGGCCATGGAGCACTATCCAATGACAGAACAGTTTAGTGGTGTGCTTTCAGTAGGAAATCTTGTAAGTCTTTTGTGATATACCCTGTTTGTCAAATGCTTTTTTTTAAAAAAACAAATAATTCTTCTGTGACCTATGTACAACTCTTCTGTGAATAATGTTTAAAAGAAAATGTTGCGTACATATTTATAGGCTTGGGATGGTTGAATTTAAATTTAAGTTGTGCCAAATCCCTTTTTGATGACATTTGTGGATTTCACCACTTGCTTTATGGAACAAAAGACATTAAGTTTTATTGAGTCAATATGTATTTTGAGTTTTAAAACCTTCAGCTTCTGTCATTGACACTGGTTAAATAAATTTATCTAATATTTTTTTCTTGGGTGGCCACTTACGAATAATAAGGAATTCAGTCCCACTCCCATACCTGTTCTAATCCTCACTATCACCTCCTGAAGTCCTGGGTGTTCAGGGAATTTTAGAGGGGAAAAATCCAGTAAGAATGGCAGATAATACTCCAGCTCCTCAGGGAAAGGTAAAATGGCATGACTTCGACGAGCCATCCTGAAGAAGAACAGTTCTGCCTAACTTTCAGTATAGTTTTTTTTTCTTAATAAAATAATTGTCCATCTCAAATTTATCTTTTTGCCTAGATGCAAAAAGATGTCCCAGGGCAAAGATGATATCTAAGGAGGAAAATCAGAGCATAAAATTCAGAAGAGATTTTGTGTCTTGGTATTTATACATGCATATTAGCAGGCTCGATAAAACCTGTATTTTTCCCATTTATCTCTTTTTCTTTGGAAACCAAGCATTGCAATGCATATGTAAGCTTCAAATCTGAATTTAATTCCTAATCCCACTATATGGCAGTATAGAGAAGCTATTCAGATTTATAATGGATTTCTTGTTGAAGATATAAGTTACCATAAATTGATAGTTTTATTTTTTTAAATATTTTCTCATTAAACTGGAGTAAGAAACTGTATTTTCCTTACAGGTGTTTACTGGAATTTTCACAGCAGAAATGTTTCTCAAGATAATTGCCATGGATCCTTATTATTATTTCCAAGAGGGCTGGAATATTTTTGATGGTTTTATTGTGAGTCTTAGTTTAATGGAGCTTGGCCTTGCAAATGTAGAAGGATTATCTGTCCTTCGATCATTCCGATTGGTAAGTATACTAAATAAAATATGTTTCTATGTTATATTTTTTGTATTTGTGCATGTGTTTTGTGCATTTCTTATTTGTACATTATATGTTCAGCTGAGACAGAATATCTTTTCATAAGAATTTACAGAATACTAAATTACATGCCCACTAGATGGCATGTATCTAGTATGTCATTCGTTTTACATATTATCTTGGTGACATCTATTTCTTCTTCAAGACATTGTCAACATCAACTCTGTTCTTACAGTGAGTGTCCTTTAAGGAGTAACTTTTTTCAATGGCAGTATCTCTTACAGTGTTTTTCTCCCTAGATGAAGGAATCAAAATTGCAAGAGTCACAGTTTTTTACCTGTGACTGAGGATCAGTAAATCACTTATTAAATAATGGAGTAGTTAATAAAAGTTTATTGACAGATTTAGCTGATAGACTTCCATTACCAGTTTGCTTACAGGGTTAGTTTTAGAAGAGAGTACTCTTAAGAATTTTCTTTGGATAGGGGTTTTTCATCACTGCCACTGCTGTCCCTGCAAGAGTCCTTCCACTGCTGAACAGCTTTTCTGTTCAGAAAGTCAGTACAGTATCTCTGTTTGTTATTAAATATCTGTCATGAATAGGAACTTGAAAAAACATGGTGTTGCTGCAAATCCTCTTCTGAAAAGACCTACACAGGAAGAGCCATTGTCGTGGTTTCAGCCAAATTTACCAAAACCTGATTGACAGATGTCCCCCCCTCCCCCCTTTTGGTCAGAGAGGAGAGGAAGGAGTAAAAGAGATTCAAGAGTTTAGAACAAAACTAAACTACTTTAATGAAAATATAAGTAATATAATAAAAAGGAAATTTAGGAAAAAAGGGAGTATACAGTATATACAAAACCGTTTCAAGCTCCCGGGATGACGACCACGTCACCAGCAGGCTTCAGGAAAAGTCCCAAACTGGACTCAGTGATCGACAGGAGCCGGATTCCAGATCTGGAGTCAGGAACGCTCGGATCAGGATCAAAGGCAGATGAACAGGCAGAGTCCTCCTTGGATGTCAGCCATCGAAGAAGGGGTGAAAAAGGACGAAAAAAAGGGGCGAAAAAGGGGGGTTGACCTGTTGATCCTTCAGCTTTTATACGGGGCATGATGCAGATGGGATGGAATACCCTTGTTGGTCAGTCCTGGGTCACCTGTCCTGTCCGCTCCTCCTTGAAGGTGGGACCCTCCAATGGGCAAATGCTGAAAATTATCTGACCTTGGTTCTTCCAGCAATAAGTCTAAACAAGGGCCTCTCTGCATACCATCCCTTGGTATAATCAGGTCTTATCACTGTGAGACGGAACAGCTCTGAACAATGTGCTGTTAATTTCAGAGTTTAGCTAGTTAGAAGAGGCCTAGCTAAGAAAGTAAAACTGTAAAACAGAAAATTGGTTCGTTTTACCTCAAACCAGGACAGCCATGAAGCTAAAATTCCTAGTCATCAAACTCAACTTTTGCCTTAAATAAAGTTAAAAGTAATCAAGCACCCTTTAAAAAAATGAGTTTAAATTTATCCATTTGTTTGTTTTCTGCGTAGCATTAAATTGAATTTTGCCTAGTGTCTAATACACGTCTGGTTTGATTTCTCCCTCTGTACTAGAGTTCTGTTTTCAAATTTGTACCTATGTATTTTATTTATGTATCATCCTGTGAAATTGTATTTAGATTGATTCCTTTTAGTATTCTCAGTCATCTAAACATTTGCCATATCTTTCCAAATAATTTCAATTTTGTATGTTTTAAGTTGTATTTTAATATAATGCTTTCCTTTGTTTTTCTCACTGTTATATGACAAACTTTGTAAGACAAATTACAGTTATTTTAAATGACTGAAAAGATATTCTTAAAGATACTGCGAGTAACTTGTATGCCTGTCATTAACAACTCTAACTTGTTTCTCTTTCTAAGAAAACCATTTCTTCCATTATTCTCCCAGTTAAGATGAAAGAGATCTGTAAGTGTCTATACACTTACAGTCCTGCCGTATGTGGTGGTTTATTTTTAGCAATATTCCCTTAGAGTTAACTGAAGGAGAAAGATTGTTTTGTGCAGTGTTTCCAAAAAGAACTTAATTCAGGTATCTAAAGCCGCCAAAAGAGGCAAATTCTGAATTGGAGACTTTGCGATAAATACGATGTAATTGAAATGAGCATAGGGACAGTATTACTGACTTCTTATGACTTGAATCAGGACTTAAGACTGCTGATGTCTAGTATTGTAGAAAGAACTGGAAACACAAATTTTGTAATTAAAGTTTCTAAAAGTTACATTAGGCATGATTTAAACACAGGGTAACTGAACTGTATAGTGGTAATTTAATTACAATTAGTAATATGAATACCTATGTATTATTCTTCTGTTTTGCAGCTTCGAGTTTTCAAACTGGCAAAGTCTTGGCCAACTCTAAATATGCTGATTAAGATTATTGGCAACTCAGTAGGGGCTTTGGGAAATCTGACCCTGGTGCTGGCCATTATTGTGTTCATTTTTGCTGTAGTTGGGATGCAGCTGTTTGGGAAAAGCTACAAGGAATGTGTCTGCAAGATCTCCAGTGACTGTGAACTTCCACGCTGGCACATGCATGATTTCTTCCATTCTTTCCTGATTGTATTCCGAGTGCTGTGTGGAGAATGGATAGAAACGATGTGGGACTGCATGGAGGTTGCTGGCCAAACTATGTGCCTTACGGTCTTCATGATGGTCATGGTGATTGGAAATCTAGTGGTACGTAATCAGCAGGGATTTTAAAAACTAGTAGAACATCTTTTCTACTTTTTATTATTTAAAAATCAGTGATGAAGACTGGTGAAGGACGTTACGAGTTCAAGTAATTCTGTTGGCCTTTCTCTGAGCCATATTCATATGACCTTGATCATTTATGAGAAATGTTTGTCTACCTTTTCTTTTAAATCTTCATTAAGTTTATAAGATAAATAAGTAAGATAAATACCTTCTAAAAAATCTAATTTAAATCACCTTTTACAGCCAGTTAAACCGACTGATTTAAATAGTGATGGAAAACAGTTATCTTCATGACAACATTTATATCACTTAAAGGCTTACTGTTTCTACTTTCAGTCTTTTCTTTCTGAAACAAAATAAGCCTACCTGTTCAGTTTTTTTCCTCATAGGTGATGATTTCTAAACTACTTATCCCTTTTGCTTTTGTCCTTTGAATTCTTCCCAAGCAGCATTTTGGATAGAGACAAAAAAATGTGGAATAATTATACTTCCATGTCTTACATGCAACATTCCTTGTGGTACATCCTCAAATGACACATGAAATTTCTGTGCCAGTATTACTTTTCTGATGCAGCGTATATGCCCTTTTCTGCAGTGCTTCTACCTTGCCAGTTTTCACACCTTCTGTGTGTGTACTTTTCTTTTTTCATAACCAACATTTCCACACTACTGCTTCAGAATTAAATGCCATATTGATTTTGAATCATCTCACTAATTTACCATGCTTATGCCTAATTGTAAATCTTTCCTGTTGATTGCTAGAATCCCTTCTCTTTTTGGTATCATCCACGAATTTTATAAATATGCTTATCCACGGGCATAAGTACCAAGTTTAACCAGACTTATGTGAGACTTCTGTGGTATACCTTCTAAAGTATCCTGCAAGTTTGTACAGGAAGAATTGACAAATATAATTGAAATATGATTTTTAATCAGTGTTGCACGTAGTCCAAATTTCTCTTGTATGTTTGTAAAATGTCATGCAAATAGTTTCCTAAAACTGAGCTGTATCACATCTGTGAAGTCTTTATCGCTTAGCTACTTTTCCTGCCCAAAGCAAAAAACTATGTATATATTATTGGTGAACATATAAATTTATTATATTCTGAATTAGACACACTGAAACTATGGCCTGTTGAACTGTAGGCGATGAGTCTGCCTGCATTTTCCTTGCCTGTGAACACTGCATAGGATTTAGTTTGCATAGGTTGTTACATCAGGTTGTATCCTGCCTCCTTATCTCATTCTTCATTTTGAGGAGCAGACCTGCACAGTATGGAAGAGAAAGTCAAGGAATATAGGATTTTCACCTATATTAGTCAAGTTAAACAAGCTAAAAATGTTTTTGGCAAGTTCTAATAAACTATGGGGAACAGGTATTGTGGACTGAGAAGAATAGCAGGAAGGTGTGTTGAAACGAAATGTTAGCTGTGAAATAAAAACTATGTCATATTGAACAATCCATAATAGAATTACTTTTATGACTATAAAATAAGAGATCCAGCATATTTTCTCCTTACTGTCTTTTAGGTACTCAACCTCTTTTTGGCCTTGCTGCTGAGCTCATTTAGTTCAGACAACCTTGCTGCTACAGACGATGATAATGAAATGAACAATCTACAGATTGCAGTGGCAAGGATTCAGAAAGGCATAGATTATGTGAAGAGAAAAGTGCGCGAATTCATCCAAAAAGCCTTTGTTAGAAAGCAGAAAGTTTTAGATGAAAACAAACCTCTTGAAGACTTAAACAACAAAAAAGACAGCTGTATTTCCAACCACACGATAGTAGAAATAGGTAAAAACCTTGCCTATCTTAAAGAAGGAAATGGAACTACCAGTGGTATAGGCAGCAGCGTGGAAAAATATGTTGTTGATGAAAGTGATTACATGTCATTCATAAACAACCCAAGTCTCACTGTGACAGTGCCAATTGCTGTCGGGGAATCAGATTTTGAAAACTTAAATACGGAGGAGTTCAGCAGTGAGTCAGACCTGGAAGAAAGCAAAGAGGTAGGACCATTTCTATATTTTAAATGTTCTGATGCTTTTCTTTATTTCCTAAGGTTACTAGTGTTGAATTCAAATGTCTATTTAATTCCTGTATAACAGTGTATAGAAACTTGTAATGGTATTTAAAGTAAATTGATGTAAGTTTGCTGGTTTTTAATGAGGTGGTAGTACAGTATTGCATTTACAAGAATAATCAAGATGCAGAAGACAATTTTTAAGAAAATTAATATTTTCCTCTGTTTTATTTAGTTAAATCAATAGCAAGAAAACAAACCAGTTGAATAGCTCTGGATACCAAATGTCTTACAAAATGCGTGGGTTATGCAAGTTTCTCCATGCTTTTTCAATCAGTGCAGTTTATTTACTGTCTTGTCTGTATTCTGGAGTGCCTCCTGTCAAATTAACAGTTCATTCTGATGCTTTTAACCTTTTTGATATCATCAAAATACATCTAGACACGTCATAAGTATATTTGAATACTGGACCAGCATCACTAAACAACTTTGTATAAATCACTAATAACCCATCTGATAGTAACAGAATCGCTGAAGAAGTGAAGTAATGACCTTGTGGTAAAGGAGTTATGAAGCTTTGTATCTCAGTATAAGATCCTTTCATATGGCTATCCATTGCCATTTTCAAAGCTTTAAGATATTTGAGTCTGTTACCTACTGTGACTGTAATAAAATGTACCTCTTTTTGGCACAGTGTGGTGCCCAGTGGAAAAATCCAGGCTAACACTTAGAGTGTTACAGTGGATGCTGAAGCCATTATTATTGTGTTAACCCAGTGCTCTGTTCTGTGAATTGTGCATCGTGGAGGCACACCACCTCAAGTGGCGTAGGTCTGTGCTATACTTAGTATCAATGCTAGTTCATTTGGCGTTAGCATGGGTATTTTTTAACAGTACTGCATGCTACTGGATAGATATAAACAAACATAAGGGTTTTCTTAAGTGATTTCCTTGTGCCTTGAATCTTAGGGTATAAATATGGATAAGATTCTAGTAATTCTGGTGCCAAGAGCCTATTTTTTTACAGACTGCATGACACAGACATATTTTCTTATCAAATATGGATATTGTTATTTTAAGGGGGGTGTTTCATATTGTGTCTATTAATATTTATCTTGCTCTTCAAAGCCATAACTTGAGTGTAGAACAAAGCAGATGTTGTAGTTTAACTTTCATTGTTCTGTGTAACAAAGAGGGTGTTTATATCAAAGTTTCTTGGTCTGAATGTTGGATTTTGGTTGATTCTATTCTATCTTTGTACATAAGAAAAGGAATCTTCTTCAGGCACCTTTACAGTGCACAGCGCAAGTACATTGTTCTGTCCCCACATTGTTCCGTTGTTCTATTGTCCCGTTGTTAACTCTTTCAAAATTTACTGCTACCAAAGTAGCAGCAAATGCTACTGCTAATCTGCAGCAAAATCTACTGCTAAAATTCCACTTATCAGTGAGATTACCTAGAATGATTGCATATGACAGTAATGGCACACATTCTTTTTCTGTCTTTTAGTAAATCACATAATTTCATGGTATAGGCCTTGTCCTTCTGGGTTTGTTCTTTTTTTCCTGCTAATCATGTTCAAGTCCATCTATTGCTTTCAGCCTTTTGCCTGCTTAGCAACTAGTGATCGCCAGGGGATGTATTGGAAGTTTGGTAATAATGTGCCTGAAGTTGAAGTTCAGTACTAGAAACCAAAATACTACTATTTCTTCATCACAAAATATTTATTGTTATATTAGTGGAGTAATATTCTGTATTTGTCTGTAAAGTTAGTATAATATTTTTATCAGTTGCAAGGATGCCATCAACCCAAATCTGTATTTTTTATAAAACATTCTAAATTACTCAGTTGGAGAGTGTGGAGAAGACAGTTTATTCTGTAGGTGTAATGTATCTGGCAATGATGCTTCAGATGATATTACCGTATAAATGGCACCATGACAAAATTTTCAGACACAGATACAGCCTGAGGTGTTGACTCTGAAGTCTTAGTATGATCAAAAGTATGCACTCAGGAAACTTTTCCTCTCTACTTCTTATTTTGTTCTCCAGCCCGTATCAGATTAATTCTGATGATGTTACTGATTCTGATACTACCACTACTCATAGTAGCAGTAAACCATGTTTTAAATTGTCCTATATACTATTCCTGTGCTTGTTCTTTTTTAAAAGTTTTGAAGTTATGTACATATTAGGTTTTACCAAAATAGATTATAGCTCTGATAATTCTTAATTGGCATCTTCTCTGCAAAAAGTAATTTGGAACTGTAATTGGATTCTTCTCATTTAAATACTATATATCATTAAAATTACTGAGGAGGAAGTGAATTAAGTATTTTCATTGGTGACTATTAAATTAATTAGCTGCTGAAGTCTGTTTTTAAAATGTAATCACAGCACTTTTCTGTACTAGTGCAGAATCCTCCATTTCTTAGGCTGAAGCTACAATTGCTGTGCAGAAAATTATTTGTGATTCACTGAAGAGTGGTAGCAAGAAGGAACAAGACTTTTGTTAGTGCCTAATAACTGAGGCAGCTGTTTTGGGAACAAAATCTTTCCCTGCTAAAAAACCTGCTTTTTTAACAGTCAGTAGTCAGTGGCTAAAATGCAGAAACTGCCTTGAAATAGAGACCAAAACCTAACTTTCCCATATGAATTTCCTTGATTCATTCTCTTTTTTTTGAGAAAATGAACACTCTTCTTTTTGCTTCCTTTTGTAGCTTGCTCAGTCTTTAACTCTTTATTGCACAAGAGCATTATGTCAGTAGAAGAGATGGAGGATGTACCTTATTCAAACCTATAGACTGGTGGTTAGCAGGACTGAGTATGACCAAAATGACAATGATGCATCTATTTCTTCGTTGTGTAGCAGGATGGTATGACTGCTGATTGTCTTTATTAGCTAAATCTTTCCTTTTCCCAATGGAAAGCCAACAACTGGGTTATTCTACAAGGTCACAAAAATATTGGTTTGAATTCCTATAGGGAAAATTTTAAAGCAGATTATCCCACATTTGAGACATGACCTCCAGTCATTAAGGTTCCACCATAAAAGGCAGGCTTTCTCCTCCAGATACAAAATTTAGAAGAAAATGGTGCCCTCACTTCATTCTTGGAGGCACTTAATTGTGTAAACGTTAGTCCTAATCATGCTCAGGGACTACAAACTGATCAGGCGATAAGTGAAAGATATGCATATTGAGTCAGGAATGAGCTACTGCTAAGCAGCTTTGACTGGTCAAGCCTGAAACTCTTTTGAGTATATTCCGGACCAAAATTTCTTAGTCTTGCATAAGATGAAGGTGAAAAAATGAAGGGAAATGTTTACAAATTTCAGGCACCTTCAAGAGAGACACAGCAGTTAAGCAAAAAGACATTGTAAGCGTGTTTCTTATTTAACTGCCTAAACTTCAAATAGATTTTAATCACAGAAGTGTGTTTTTTAATCTTAGTCCTAATTCCTACTCTTCATGAGATAATTCTTTTCCACCATGGTTTCTAATACAGAGGAGTGATGGCTTATTAGCATAGGACCAACATTCTTTTAATGAAAATATTCTGTAGCAAATGAAGGCATTTTTAAAATGAAAAAAGTTACTATAAATGGCTTTTTGTCCAAGGCTTCATCTTTTTGTCATGCTATAATGTGCCTTGTGTTTCTGCCCTCTCATGTTTTCCCATTTATAGGATTCTGCAGTTTTCAGGTGTTGATCTGCTAGTCACTTCATTGCTTAGACAACAAATTAAAAGAACTGAAGTCAGGAACTGCCAGCAAACCACCTATGATTAGCAGTATCCCAAATGAAAGGCACTTTCATGTGGGAGTCGGTCTCTTCTCCCAAGGCACAGGCAATAGGACAAGCGGAAATGGCCTCAAGTTGTGCCAAGGCAGGTTCAGATTGGGTATTAGGAAAAATTTTTGCACTGAAAGGGTTATTAAGCATTGGAATGGGCTGCCCAGGGAAGTGGGTGAGGCACCATCCCTGGAAGTATTCAAAAGATGGGTTGACATACTGCTTAGTGACATGGTTTAGTGATGGGGTTTTTTTTATCACTTAGGTTGATGGTTAGATTAGATGATCTTAAAGGTGTCTTCCAACTAGAAAACTCCATGATTCTTTGATTTAGGCATCTGTGTACTGTACAACACCTTGCACAAGGTTGCCAGATGCTAATGAGTGTCTGTGTGCTTTTGCTTTTTCTCTATGTACACTCATGCAAATACATACTCACTGTGGCACAGGGCAATAAGTTGAATTTCATTTATTAGGAAGTTTAATTAAGTATATTAATATTTGTAAATTCTTTTTTATAGCATACATTTTTTCCAGTGTTTTGATGGAAATGTTAACTAGATTATGCCTTTCTAGAAAAAATTCATACAATATTGCACATGCCAGTAGGTGTGAATTTACAAGGAATTTTATAGAAAATTGCCTGAACCTTAACTAGAATTGCTTGTGACAACATTGTGTCCATAAGAATGGTAGTGGAGGCATATAGTGTAATAAGGGTATTGGAGAACAAATACTAAATAAAACTTGAGCATGGAAGTAGGGCCAATAGCAAATATGGAGCCACTGTATCTGTTGTCCTATATGTAAAGGTCTGTGGACCTGAGCTGCATTACTGCTATCCAGTGTAGAAGCCATAAAAATAATATTTCCTTTTTAGATCCTTAAGTACTACAAGGAATGGTATATAGAGAAAATTTCGTAGTGCATGTATAGCTGTGTAATGTTTAGATTTCTATGCTAAGTGTAACTTCTAGGCTAGTAATTACACCAAGATATACCAAGTTACAAGATATTTTTAAGTGCCTTGAAAAATATGGGATCTCCTATTGCTGTTACAGACACCTTAATAACATATATTTTGCTTTAAGCAGTATTCAGCGCAAAAAAAAAAGCAGAGGTGCTGTGTCCTGAATGTCGTTTCCTACCATTCTTACTTCTCACAGGAGTAGAACCAAGCTGGATCAGTCAAGCGGGCAGCTCTGGTGCCTTTTAGCGAGGCAGAGCATCGTGTCACCAATTTTACACAGGTTACCTGAGCAAGTTATACATCTGTGTGTATATCCTATATAATCACTTTTTAACGGAGATTGACTGGCCTGCATGCTCTTCAGCTATGACCCTGTCCCATTCATTGCAATAAAGTACAAACATGCACAGCTGCTCTCTGCTGAGTCCTGGGACTCGCATCAAAGCATGGTCAGGCGAGATCTGCAGCCCCAATATTTATTTGGTTCAAATGCTATACTTTCCATTATATTTTAATAGTATTTTGCAGTGCATGCTACATACCTTTCCCAATCTTGATGGTAAAGATTTCAGGATTCTGTTTTTGAAGGGCTTTCTTTCCTTTTGAAGGAAGACAGGATATGTAACACATAAGCCACATTTCTCATCAGAAGCTTATATAAATCCATCTGTAAATTGTGTTGATGATGAAAAGCTGCTTAGCTATTTTGGAAAACTTTCATACTGTTTTATTTTAGCTTACAATGGAGGTAACTTGCAAACTCGTGATAGTCATGTTTTTATTTTTCACAATTTTTTTCTTAGAAATGCTTTTCTTCAATACTTGTATAAGCATTTACTTATTTTGGAGATTAATATGCAGTACTTGAAGCACCATTAAGCATGAAATTCATTTAATTTCCACAGTCAAAGCATGTAACCATCATTTGATTAAAAAAGCTCATACAAAACTGGTATTTGGCTGGTCAAACATTCAGAGATCAGTTCTGCTCTTACTTACACCCACACTTAAAAGTGTAGAGGTGCAAAGAGGAAACTGATAGCAAGATCTGGCCCAGTTTAGTATTATCGTAGCTCTTTAATTTATGCTCACAAATTGATGAACACCCCAACCATCTAAGTTATCTGCCCTGAGAAACTTAAACTTACTTTCATCTTAAAAGTACTAAATAAAGCTCAGCAATCTAGTAAAGAAACTACTGAATTTGGACCAAAAGGTCCCAAGCTTCTGTATGATTTACATCTCACCTATTAAACATTGCCAGGATGTTTACAACACCATAGTTGTGTGATGCTGCTTTCAGTCTGGAAAATTAGTGGAGTTAAAATATACTTATTGCATTGGGTTTTGTCTTACATTTTGCAAGGAATAATTTATCTGATAGGTCATTTTGATTTTAAAATATTCATTAATCAAAATCCTTTGATACTCTGAAGCATTTAAACTTTGGATTGTTTGTGAATTGGTCACGTATTGGCATATTGTGATTCATACTGATGATATTAAGTTTTTTATATTAGAGTTAATTGGAGTTTGCTTAGTTAATCTTTACATGCAGTAATGCCCTGCTCTGTTTCAGAAATATCCTTTCACTATTACTTTTGTAAATTAAAGAGCCTTTTTAAATACCTTCCAGTGGAAGTGACCACTGCTACTTACAATGCTTCTGCTTCCATCCAGCATACTTGCAAATATTTTCATTTCTGAAATGCTCATAAATAAGTACCTCAAAGGAATTATAAATAGCAATAAAGTACAGAGTAGACTATAGTTTAGGAATCCAGGCTTTTTACAGTATTTTCAAATAATAATAATCACAGAATTGTTTTGTTTTATTTACATTTTGGGTTTTTTTGAAATGATAGAGTTATTATGTCTGACTGTATAAGCATTAGAAAGAGTGTCATCTAAATTCCACTTAAGTATACCATTGGAACTATGATGATATTTACCACTTGGTTGATTTTCTAGGTGATATAGCTGTACTGAAAAACACTAGATAAGTTTGGATATAATATTGCCCTTTATATCACAGCACATCTCATTTTCATGCTGATATCCACGCAGCACTGAGAAAATAAAAACAACATAATTTTCATTATTAAATATTTTCATCCATTATTTAATATTTTCACAGGTATCTGTGAGGAAAAAATTAAAAGCAAAACCCAAATGGTGGTTTCGCTTGGCGCCATCTTCCTGCTTGTGTCTGTTCTGCTCTTTGCCCCTTTAGTCTCTGAAATTATGATTTCAATAGCTATTAGTGGCATCCTGGACAATTGTGAAATTTCAGGTTTTGTTAAAAAAGTTCAACTAAGATCTGTACAGCTACTGTAAGATAATCATCTTGAAAACAAACAAAGAAAAATATATTAGAAGCTCAAAGTGGCCTGGCTGTAAGTGAAGCAGAATTGTATGAATCTATGAGATGTTGTCAAGGTTCAGAAAGTAAATATACTAAAAACTTCCTGACCTAATCTTGGCTGCTGCTTTTTGCAATGCTGCTCTGATAGGCAAGCTGCTTTCCACTTTCAGTTTCTATCTTGAAAGCTAAACTAAAATCTGTATCTCATACTGTACTGTATTGCTGACTAAAGCATGATTGACAAGGCTGTTGGTAGATGTGATGTAAAAGATATGTATCTCTCTATGCTGACCAATATATTGCTACTTTAGAACCATGTAAGTACTTTTGTCTCCTTACTGTCTTCTGTGAAAAGGAGATGGAGTATGTACGTTCTGAGGTTTTGAAAAGTAGATTTCTCAGAGAATAATTTCCTTAGCATACTATTCAGAAAAAAAAGCTAGCATTATAACTCGCAAAGAGTGTATAGTACTTGACTCTGTTAAATCTCACAATCTGGCTGACTAAATACTTCTGAAACCTGGAGCCACAGTATAAAGAAGGCTTAAAAAGGACTTGCTATTTTATCAAATAACATTTGAGTTTGATGATTATCTTGTTTCTACAGGTTCATTTTTTAAAAATGCTGTATACATCTTAAGTACACAGCATTGCCTAAATCGAATTTCTGTAATGCTGGTGAGCAGAGAAGAATTTATCAGGTACAAAGGTAAATTTGAGATACGTTAAAGTAAAGAACTGGGACGTATACTACATAGCTAACATAACGGGGTTTGCAATTAGGTGTAGTCTAGCAGGATTCCGTATGTGTGAACACTGGCAAGTCACAGTAAGTGGTAGAAAAGTCTTCCTATGTATTAAAGCATAAGGACAAAACATAATCAGCAATGACATGGGCCATTCCCAGGTGATTTTGTGTTGAATACATAAAAATCAGTACAACATCCCTGGGTCAGTTGCTTTATATCAGAGCAGAAGTTTGCTTTGGAAATAAGAGATTGTTACTGAAAAGTTTTCCTAGCATATGGAATCTAATTTATTTGGTAAAATCTTAAGATGTTGTATCATGAAACCTTCCTAGCTCTTTGTAATGTGTACATACAATAAATTAAATATTAAAAATATCAAACAAACAATTATTTTACTAATTTTTAAATTTTTTTCTTACCATAAGATACGGATTTTTTTAATGTGCTTCTTCATATACTGATCAGGTTGGGCCTAAATTCAGGTATAATAGAACAGCATGCTAAGGAAATAGTCTGTTACATCAACAACACAAGAGTAACTGAATTTTCAGTGCAATATCAGGCACTTAATTGTTGTGTTTCAACTATCAGCTGCTGTTTATTCAATTTAGGATTTTTCTGTTTAGCTTAACTCCTGTGATTATTATTGCAGCTCTTTAAAAGAAGCGTACCAGATTTTCAGTGAGAAGAGACTTGTAAGATACAGTTCCCTATAAGTACTGCCCTACAAAAATAAAGATGGCTTTCTGATGTACCTGATAATTGACTGTTCTACCGATAATCTTCTACCTTTTCTACCTGATCTTTTAAATCTCTCCATATAGTGGATATATCTAATCTTCCATCTTGAGTTAACTGTTGGTCTTATGCAATTTTGATAGTAGGAATTCATTACCCCTTCTTAAAATTAACATATGCTGATTAAAGTAACTGCATAATATCTGAGTTACTGAACTCTTCATTTTCCTGTAAAAGAATGGACAGTAGGTCTTCCAAACTTACGGTTTAACCAGTTCATAATTTTTGTTTGCTCTGCTACTAGTACAGCATTCTGCTAGAAATGCTGTCCAGATTGGAATGATGCAAGCAACATTTTAAGAAAACTACATAATACAAACAGATAGTCACTTCTCAGTTTAAAAATTATTGGTATTGATATTGTATTGAGAAACATTAATTTTTAACACCATATATAAATTTCTTTGGAATGTATCTTGTGTTTATGATATTTCTGGCCTTTCCTCAAACTGATTGACTTCTACTGATGTTTAAATACTGCAGTTCTTACTTGAGGACTATAGTATTTAGCCCATACTTTCCAGTTTCTCCATTTTAGAGGCAGTATTCCACAACGACCAAACTGCCCTGCATTATCTATAATGAGTATGTTGTAATGGGAAATTTGCTAATAATTATCTGCAGAAAAGTGTGCATCCATGTTTTTGTACATTGCCTTATAGATGCTAAAGTTCATGCAGAAACATGAGACACGAATATGTAAGCTGCGATTTGCAAAGAATCATAAAGGAAATGGATGTGCAGATATTACTGAAATTATGTGTGCAACATACCCTTTGTTTGGTCTTCCTCTAAAATGTGGGCTATAGTGTACCATGGTACACAAAAATCAAAGTTAAGCCTGTGTCAAAATCACAGCATGATATATTCGATAAAATCAGATTGGGAGAGAAAGGAATTAATCTTTTTGTTTGAAGAACATACTTAATACTGTCTCCAATGTAAAATTCCATTGAAGTCTTATGGTACTTTCTGTATTTTCATACTCATATTGTTTACATTTCCATTACAAAAAAACTTGTATAGAATTTTGAGCTTTTCAAACATGTTTTAAAGGAATAATGCCTCTAACTTAAGTTTTAAGTGTCAGCAAAGATGTATCTTTAATGCTACCATGGACCATCTCTCTGTCTAATATTAATTCCCTATACACTGTATTCTAAATCTGCTTACATCATTCCCTTTTTTAAATTAGCTACTTATCAATGCAGCCATTTTACTGATGTTATACTCCACATAGTGATAACATTAGAAGAGTCATAGAATGCCATGATCAAACTACTTTTACTTATTATAGTACTCATATATGTCTGCTGCCAACATAATATGATGGTGTAAAAGAAAAATGTTGAAGATTTGGATTACATTATCAGTATGATTCATTGGTGCAGGATTGATCTATGACAGTATCGGTTTAAAAGCATTGGTTTTCACTTTAGTCTTCCAAAAATAAAGATTTTCGGGGGACTTTTATAGTGATTGGACATGTATGTGTACTGTACCAAAGTAATAAGTAGTTTCAAAATGCACAATAAATTCAGGAAATGCATTGGCAAGTGAGAATGCAAAGTATCAGCTACTGCTCTTAAAGTAATGTGCTGCTCTTTTGGAAATAAAGAGAATTGATCTATCCTATAGAACTCATAACATGTGTTTTCATGTCAATGATAAAAAAAAAAAGTTTATATTAAAACTTTTTAGATTTTACAGACTTGGTAGAAAAACATTTACTTGAGACATGAAAATACATTTGTACAGCTTGCTGTTGGTTTGGTCATGATGTTGGAAAATTATTTATATTAACACATGCTATCTGAAGTGTAATCTAAAATGCAGCCACGTGATTGGAATAATTAAACAGTACAAAGTATTGAAGGCACCCATTCCTAACTTACTGAAATTTCATTTCAGAATTCTTATGTGTGGCTTGGAACAGTAGTCTAATAATTTGAGCAATTCCTTGTATGAAAATATCAAAATATTTTCAATAGGGAAAATGCATCTGGTGTAGTTTCTAATCTTGTGACCTCACCTGTAGTAGAGCAGTTTGGCATTAATGATTGTAGATGAGAAATTATTTTAATGTCAGAGCACGGAATACATGAAAAATATTTTGATATGCATTTCAAACATGAACTTCAATTCCAAATAAATAAAATTGAAAAAAATAATTATGTGGGGTTTAATTCACAGAAATTAAATGCATCCAGTTCATCAGAGGGTAGCACAGTTGATATTGGACTACCTCCAGAAGGGGAACAGCCAGAAGCAGAACCTGAAGAAGCTCTGGAGCCAGAGGCTTGTTTTACAGAAGGTAAGCAAAGCAAATATATGCAAGGTGATTAGACCTAACTGTGTTGATTTGGGCTGGATTGTATTTTTATACAAAATCAAGAAGTGGCTTTATGATTGTACCATTTTCTGTTTGCATTAGTAACTCCTTCAGAGGTACTGCCACAGATATAATGTTATTCTAAGAGTTACAAAGCTTTAATTTCAACTATTGAAATGAAAATCCTCAAATAGGAGATACTTATTTACAAGCATCTATTCCAGTAGTACTGCAATAAGGCAAATAACTTCTGTTCATCATGATTCCCAATATTTACCTTATTCTGACATCTTAACATTTGTTGTTGTACTTAGGCTGTGTGCGGAGATTCAAATGCTGTCAAGTCAGTGTAGAAGATGGGAAAGGGAAAATCTGGTGGAATCTTAGGAAAACCTGTTACAAGATTGTTGAACACAACTGGTTTGAGACCTTCATTGTCTTCATGATTCTTCTCAGCAGTGGTGCTCTGGTAAATTCAGTGTGGAACTATTATGTCTATTTTAAGCAACAAGCATTTATAATTACAGTTAATTAGCATAGAAGCATAGAATGGTTCAGGTTGGAAGGGACCTTAAAGATCATCTAGTTCCAACCCACCTGCCATGGGCAGGGACACCTCCCACTAGACCAGGTCGCTCAAAGCCCTGTCCAGCCTGGTCTTATATAGCTGTAAGTAACCAGAATTTAATATCCAATTCATAAATGTTCTAATGTCAACATATATCAACAAGTATTTGGCATGTATTGTGATATACATAAGAGTTTGCTCATAGGCTATAAAACAAATTGTTTGGCAAGTTCAAAATGTAGTGTTAATGGAAATAAGAAATTAGTTATACCAGACTGGTATTCATGTGTCTTCATATCGACTACAATAGCTTTTTCTGTCTTATACGCATTTAAAATAATCCACAGCTGAGATAGGAACTTAGCAACAGCAACGTGAATTTTTAAACTGACATGTAAGGTGCCAATGTGATTCTGTCAGGTATTTTACCAGATTGATGTTAAATCACGTGTGCTGAGTAAGTACTGATGTAATTAGATCCTCACAGCAGGAGCAAAATATAGTGTATTTGTTGTACTTGGGTCAATGTACAGTGATTCGCTATCTATGTACTACTATTCACTAATGTAGAAATTTTCTTTTGAAAAGGGAGTTATTAATCTCTATTCAGAATTGCTATGTGCATTACTGTGAATAATTTGGTTTCAATTATTAGTTCCATAAAAATTCTGCATCGCAGAGTCATTATTAAATCCCTCATATGATTTTGTTATAAAGTTGTAGCTACCACAAAGGAAATCCTTCTGTCAATAAGCCACTGGTATCCAGGAAAATGAAGGAAAATGAGATTTGGAGAATGGTATTACAGTAAATTTTGTAGCTCACTGTTCAGCTTAGCTGAAAGCTGAATATTGGGGCTGGAGCCAGCTTTATGAAATTAAAATGGTATGGAGTGAAAGCAAAAATTGTGCTTGATGGAAGGATATGTGCCTTATCGTCACATATATCTTTCCAATTAAAATTCTTTCTTGGCTACTATATACCACACTTCAAATTGTGAAGACATTTAATTATATCTTCAAAAATCTTTTTCGCAGGCATTTGAAGATATATACATAGAGCAACGTAAAACTATCAAGACCATGCTGGAATATGCTGACAAAGTTTTTACTTATATCTTCATTCTGGAAATGCTTTTGAAATGGGTTGCTTATGGCTTTCAAACCTATTTCACTAATGCCTGGTGCTGGCTGGACTTCCTGATTGTTGATGTATGTATTCTTTTTCATGTCCTGTTTGACAGGCTCTAAAAATCAGAATATTAAGTTTTCAGGATAACCTTTCTGTCTTATTCAATGAAAACTCTATTTTAAAATTGTTGCTGTGGTATGGTTTATAATTCTTTTCAGAAAAGGAAAAAGTATTTAGATATACTTATTACTCTAGACATGTTTTGTTGGTATTCTCTAGTTATGAAGTTGAAATGTTTTACTGAAATGACACCTTTTATTATTTTTTTGCACAATATGGAAAGGATATTGTTCATCCTCTTCAGTTTTTGCTGTATATGGAATTTAAATATTTCAAAGTAATTTCTTTAAGGGTTTCTAACGTTCTAATCAATTATTTTAAGTGTCTTGTCACTTACTGTGTGTAATATGAAAGGAAAATGCTGCTAGGATCTCTCAGTTCCATTGCACTATTCAGTACCCATGCACTTTTCACTGCACGGGTGGTCTTAAAGAGACACTTGGAGAACCATAGATGAGTTCCACTGGAATGGATTCTCAAATGATTTTCAAAAGGCTTCACTGCCAAGGAGCAGATACGTGTTGTCTGAATGGCACCTAGTCAGATGTGCATTGTAATTTCAAGTCTAAATACACAACAATGTATGCACAGTACTGGATAGCATAAATGGAAGTCTGCAGATCTTTAACCATATAGCAGACATCCATTTCCTTTCCATCCCCAGTAGCCTGACTACATCTGTCGGTGCTAATAGGGTATCTCTCAGCTCCACATATGAAATTCTCATGGAATGAAAGGTAAGAATGTGTCCCAAATCACTTGTCTGCTCATTCAGAAAAGTAGCAGAATTCTATATAAATTGCTACGTATGTCCCTAAAACTACAGCAATATGATAGATTGTGAAGCCTTTCCATGCAGAGCCTGGAAGACATTAAAACTTTTAAATCCATACCAGCATTGCAGTTCCAATGATAAAGCACAGCTATATGCACATTTAGTATTCCGTGGTTTAGTCTGCACCCTTATAAAACGTTTATTGACTCAATTTTTCAGATGTGTAAATTGACATGACCAGTAGAGCTTTAGAGAGACATTGCAGACAATACTTTACACTGTCATTCTGTTCATTATATTATCAACTGGTACTTAAATCTTATTTGATCATCTGTGATTTTGTTACTTGTGTGAACTTTATTAATTTTTCATGGCAACCTTATCCTGGTGCGATTTTTTTAATGGAAATAAATAATTTCAGAAGCATTTTGGTAATCTTTAGCCAGAGGAGTGACATAACAAAGCAAAAAGATAAATTTGGAAATGAAAGAATTAAGAACAGTAAGGATGGAAGGGCATTAAATGGAGGAAAACAGAAGATGGTTATTTTCTCTTTACTAGGGCTACTTCCCAATGGTTTACTATAAGTACATTTCTAAGGATTATTGATGAAAGATAACTGTATTATTTATTTTACAGCTACTCTAGTTTATTTACTCATCTGCCTGCAGACCAGACCAGCGTTATGCAAGCGAGAATTGATGAAGTGGTTAAAGGAGTCACAGGGAATGTAATGAAGTGTGGATATGCCTAACAATGAAGCTTCTGCCATTGTCTAACAGTTGGTTTTCAGTCTTGATTAGTCTGGTTAAATCTGAGCAACACTGATAGCTATGGCTGTTGAATAAGATTTTCTGGACACTAAAAAGTAACATTTGACCAAAGGCCAGGTGTGGATATGGGTTTTGAGAGCTTTTACATTCTCATCAAGTTCTGAAGATTTCATGGGAAGTCCTGACCTAAATTGACCATTCCAGTTCACCCAACTTTTGGGAGTTTTCTTTTTCCATGTGACTTCACTGTCTTTAAATACCACCAAATGTTGACTCGTTTATGTGAATTTAGAAGGCATTTGTATACCATTCTACCAACATGATTTCATCAACAGGTACCTAGAATATACTTTTATTCTATTTTGTTTGACTTGAAAGACTTTCTGCATTATAGAGGGATTCCTGGAGAAAGAGGTCCAGCCTTGAATCTTCTTGAGAAGTTCAGGGCACACATCATTCCCACCATATGTATCAAAAGGATATACAAGCTGAATGAGCAATATTGCCTTTCTGTTTTTGTGTAGGTCTCTTTGGTTAGCTTAACAGCTAATGCCTTGGGCTACTCAGAACTTGGTGCGATTAAATCCCTTAGGACACTAAGAGCTTTGAGACCTCTAAGAGCCTTGTCGCGATTTGAAGGGATGAGGGTAAGACAGAATGAAAGACTCTGAAATAATGCATGCATACACAGAAACAATGCATGCAGAATAATCAACAACAAATCCATGCAGAAATGCTACACTATCATCCTATATATTTTGCATTTATCACTAACATATAAGCAAAAGGCTTCATCTGCTTATATGAATTCATGTGTTATTGCACACATTGTTATACTTATTAGGCTCCTTGGCCTTTCACCCTATTTCATGTTTTCTTGGAGGGCCCAAGGATTTATCAGCTGCATGGATCTATGCAAAGTTACTACAAAGCTGAAATTATCCCATAAAATAAGGCCTGCTATAGTCAGAACAGTTTTAAAAAAATACCTCTTCGTAAAAGTGTGTGCACATATACACACATACATATGCACGTGTATTTCATACAAGTATAGGATGTCATGAATAGTCTATCAAATATCTTTTAACCTACTTTTCTGTAAAAAATAACTGGGACTTCCCATTACTATTTTAAAGTTTTATAATGAATTCCTGTATTAATAAGTTAATTGGCAGTATTTAAATACCTTCTTTCTTCCAGATTGCAATCCATTTAAGACTTTGCTAATATATCAAAGATGGAGCTGATTTTATAATTTCTGGCCTAAACTGGTTGCTTACTGCTTTCCATATTGATTTTTAAATGTTAATTATAATCTATAGAACACTAAGTGGGCTGAAAATGTATTGGAAGACTTTTGCTGACAGAGTTGGGTATATTTGAGAAGTTAGTCCCCAGTTATTTGCCATATCAGTTACCACAGCTGAGACCCTCAGTCAGGCAGCTGGGCTCTCAGTCTATTCCAGTGCAAAGGCAGACTTTTTAGTTTAGATCTTCTGTAGTGCACAAATACGGACAAATACTATTCATATTCTGCTGTGACATGAAAGCTCTAGAAATGTTTCACCTAGAGGCAGTAGTCAGCAGTTGGAGATGGTAGATATTTCTAGCATCAGTCAGAAGATGTCTGACTTACACCTTCAGGGTCCATCTGTCTGCCTTGCATGTATTGCCATAGATCCAATCAGCAGACGCACCTGAGAGTTTCAACCCTATTGCTGTAATGAAAAAGGATCCTTGTGAGCTCCCTACAGCAGTCACTGATCTTTGGCACCCCAGGTTGTAAGCTGATTAGCAGATTTATAAGTCAACTACAAATTGGTGAGCTTCTGAAGAAAATGCAATGCTCTATGGATGTGGAAAGTATAAAACTTCAACCAAAAAGGAAACAGGTTTTGATTAAAGGTTATAAATTCAAATAGAAAATACCACTTCCTTGCTTCCAACAAATTTTCTAGAACTTTGCTAAAGCAAATTTGAAAATTTGGGAAGCTCATATCAGATATAACACCTATCTTAAACCTCAATGATATCTTTCAAAAAGAATAATCCCAAACTGCCATTTTATGAGAATGATTATCAAAAAAAACTTAATACAAAATAATGACAAATTTTATATGTACACTAATTTGCTTAAGTGGCAATTTAATGTGGCAAGGAAAAAGCCACCACTTTGTCATGAAACTTGATGGGTAATTTTCAATCACATAACTTCCATGCTGGTGTAAACTTCACCTATTGATTTGATCCTGATCTGCTGGCTGTATCTCTTTGTAAAATACCTGGAAGAGGTGGAGATTTATGACTTTAGCAACAGATACAATAAAAAGTAATGGATAAAGTTAGATAACTTCAAACTAGAAACATGACCTATATTTTTACGAGGATACATGGAAATTCAAGATATCTGTTCTTAACAGTCATTTCATTGGTGTTTAACATCTATGAACGGAAAATATGACACTATAGTATGGTGCATATAGTTGGCAGTCACTTAAAATTCACATCATAGAATCGCAGAATAGTTTAGTTTAAAAAAGACCTTTAAGATCATGAAGTTGAACTGTTAGCCCAGCATTCCCAAGTCTACCACTAAACTATGTCCCTAAGGACCATATCTACACATCTTTAATACCTCCAGAGACAGTGACTGAAACACTTCCTTTGGCAGCCTGTTCAAATGCTTGATAACCCTTTCAGTGAAGAAAATTTTCCTAATATCCAACCTAAACCTCCCCTGGCACAACCTGAGGCTGTTACCTCTTGTCCTATCACTTGTTACTTGGGAAAAGAGACTGACCCCCACCTCGCTGCAACCTTTGTTCGGGTAGTTGTAGAGAGCCATAAAGTCTCTCCTCAGACTCCTTTTCTCCGGGCTAAACAACCCCAGTTCCCTCAGCCCCTCATAAGATTTGTGCTCTAGACTTTTCACCAGCTTTATCACCCTTCTTTGAACATGCTTTAGTACTCAAATGTCCTCCTTGTAGTGAGAGGTCCACAACTGAACACAGTACTCAAAGGTGCAGCCTCAGCAGTGCAAAGTACAGGAGGACGATCACTTCCCTAGTCGTGCTGGCCACACTACCTGGCCAGGATGCCTTCTTGGCCACCAAAGTACTTCCAGTGAGCATTATGCTTCCAATATACAAGCAAGAAATTCCATTCTACATGTCTTAGATTTTTAATCCACCATACTATTCTCTAGGATCAGGACTTGTGTCTGCTCAAACTAATAATCATAGAATCATAGAATGGCTAGAGTTGGAAGGGACCTTAAAGATCACTGACTTCCAACCCCCCTCCATGGGCAGGGACACCTCCGACTATAGCAGGTTGCTCCAAGCCCCATCCAGCCTGGCCTTGAACACCTCCAGGGGTGGGGCATCCACAGCTTCTCTGGGCAACCTGTTCCAGTATCTCACCACCCTCACAGGAAAGAATTTCTTTCTCATATCTGATCTAAATCTCCCCTCTTCCAATTTAAAACCATTACCCCTTGTCCTGTCACTACACTTCCTGACAAAGAGTCCCTCTCCAGCTCTCAATTAATAAAAATTAATAGAAGACATTGCCCCTATGGAAAACATGATGTTTCCCCTGCATCTCCCTACCACTGCTTTTGCTAGGGGAAATACACTTTAATTTACACTTGTGAGTTCATGAAAGTAGCCTGTGGGAGTGTAATTAATCTGTCTGTGCTCTGACCCAAGCAGTATCCCTCACTGCTATATGGTGCTAGGCACATACTACCTTTTTTTTTTTTTTTTTTTAACCAATAAACAATGCTTTTAATGTCCTTCTAATGCTTTCCCTGCTTTCGCTTGCTGTCAGGCCTTGCCCCGTTTTCTCACACCCCTACTACCAATGGGAGCTAGGAGGTGTCTGGATCACTGTTTTCAGTGATGTTCAACAGTATTTTTTGAGTATCTTCAAATGATTCATATTACAACCTGGTCCCCCTATAGCTTCAAGACTCAGACTGAAAATGGAGAAAGTAGGTCAGCTGTAGAAATTCAGCAGTTAAAGAAAGAATAACATAACTGGACCTGCAGCTGTAGCAGAAAGAGGAACAGAATTCTTGGATGTAATGAGACTGAAAGCTTGAGGACAAATAATTTCACTTCATTAACTATTCCTTTGTATCTCAATAATTATTCCTGTTGGATGTTATTATTACATTTAAGAAATTTTATATTTTAAGTAGAAAAAATGAGATGTCTTAATAATGTAAAAATAATAACTAATATATATTTGGAAAATATTCCCAAATAGGGAAAAAATGATGTCACCATTTATTATTCCAATCAAACTTCCTACTAAAGTCAGTGAATTAATCTATTTCCAATGTAAACTACTTCAGCATTATTATTAAACTATTCATTTCAAACTACCATCAAACTATTCATGTCCTTCCAGAGCCATGTCATTACAAAGCTGAGAGTATGAATCTGTCGACATAAGATAGCACTGTTGAAATACTCAGGAGAGATTTATCCATTAGGGGGGGAATCCTCTCAGCCGGCTGATGAATGATAAAATGTGATATTATTTCTGCCTATTGATTTATAATAGATATTTTAAAGGAGATTTTTAGTATAAGTAAGAAACTGTTTGTTTTTCTAAATTTCCCATTAGAAATGAACACTTATTACAACATGTGGTTTAAAGTATGTGGCAAAAAAAAAAAAAGTGTGAAAGCTTTGGACTTCTTCCTGTTCTGTAATTTTATAGAGCAATTGAGTAATTTACATTGAAAGGAACCTCATTAGACCAGCTCCTAAATTTAACATAGCAACAATTTCACTGAGGTAAAAGGATGTCAAATATTGTCCAAAGTATGTATCACCCTGAAGACGTATTGTTTTGGCAGGAATAGAGCCCTGAAAATAGAACAAGTATTTGTCCTTTCCTTCAGCCCAGTGTTACTATGTGGTATACATGGTAGTAGTTCATCAGCTACTCATAACAGGCAAGGGTTTTATTTTCTATTCTGTGAAATGGCAAGGAATGAAAGGTGATCCAATTAGATTACTAATTTTACAAGTAATTGATTTTATGGAACCTATTAATTGTACATGCAAATGTAATGCCAGAATATTTTCCAGGCTTAACCTACACATTTGTATTCCAAATAGAAATAAATACCATAGTGTGCTAGGTTATCTGTTGTAGTGCTTACATTATATAAACTAAATGAAGTATAAATAATATAACCTATGTAATATCTAATGTCCTGCATTTTTAAAATGAAAACTTCATTAGGTTCTAAGGATCTGATTCAGTTCTGGCAAAATTTGCAGCGGTGCTCCATAGTTACTAGTTTTTATATTGTTAGACTTAGTTGCAAACAGATCTAAAATACAAGTTAACTAATTTAGCAGTTCATCAATTTCACCATTAAATAAATCATTCTCATTCACAATGGACCTACTTTCTCCCTAATTTAGTTTTCTTTACTATTTAATTTTTTATTCTGGCGTGGTTTTAATCATCCTTCATCATCACACATGAAGTCTTCATGATTTTCTTTCCTGAAGCCTGATTTTCCCCAAAATTCATTTGGGAATTAAATCAAGTCTCATCTTTCTTCAAGTCTTATCTGCCACTTGCTTGAATGCTACCAGCTTTTCTTTGTTCAGATACTCAGCTGGTTTCCTGGTTTGAACACTGTTAGGATTTTATACATAACCATCCAAATGAACATGCATACATCCCTGAGTTTTCTTTTATTTAAAAGAAGTCTTAAAATTACTTTTAAAAATTTGCTCAGTAATATTGATTCGGACTGTTTATCCAGTAAATAGAAATAGTAATAATAATAGAAATGCAATAGAAAAAGTCTGCAGTGTTTGATGCAATCAGTCATTAGAAATATTATGGATATGATTTTGCAGACATGCATTAAGTGAATGCTCTGAAAAGAATTCTAAAATGCTGATTTTTTGCCTGGTTTTTTTTTCCAGTTGATTTTACATGTTTCTTGTTCTTTTTCCCATTTTTAATACTACCATTAGCTACTGTTTTTATGTTTTTCTTTCTCATTATGTTGATATTTGATATTTCCTCTGCACCACTTTTCTTATTTGTTACTCTCAACAATTAAAAAAGTGTAACTCAAATATTGAAATAAAGTGTTACATTTAAGAACAGTTGATGAAGCATTGGTAAGATACTGGTGCCTGTGTTCTTATACAGTCTCTCTTTGGTTTCATTTATACTCTAGGTGGTTGTGAATGCCCTTTTAGGAGCAATTCCATCCATTATGAATGTGCTGCTTGTTTGCCTTATATTCTGGCTGATCTTCAGTATCATGGGAGTAAATCTGTTTGCTGGAAAGTTTTACTACTGTGTTAACACCACAACTGATGAGAGATTTGATATCAGCCAAATCAACAACTACAGTCAATGTGAGGAACTCATAAAAAACAACGAAACTGCCCGATGGAAGAATGTGAAGGTTAACTTTGATAATGTAGGCCTTGGTTATCTTTCTCTGCTTCAGGTGGTAAGTCACCACTCCTTAATTTCTGTTTCTGTATCTCTATTGTTTATTTGTAACAAGAAAAAGTAATTTTTCATTGTTTCTTTCAAAGAATCATAGATTAATTTGGGTTGGAAGGGACCCTTAAAGGTCATCTAGTCCAACTGCCCCTGCAATGAGCAGGGACATCTTCAACTAGATCAGGTTGCTCAGAGCCCTGTCCACCCTGACCGTGTTTCCACAGATAGAACATCCACCACCTCACTGGACAACCTGTTCCAGTGCTTTGCCACCCCATCCTCATTGTAAAAAATTTCTTCCTTATATCTATTCTGTCTCTATCCTCTCTGTTTTAAACTATTACCCCTTCTGTCAAAACAGGTCCTGCTAAAAAGTTTGTTCCCATCTTTCTTATATGCCCCGTTTATGTACTGAAAGGCTGCAATAGCAGAAGGCCGCTAGGTTGGTCAGACAGGACTTGCCCGAGGTGAAGCCTTGCTGGCTGTCTCACATTGTCTCCCTGTCCTCCATGTGCCTTCGCTTAGTTTCCAGGAGGATCTGTTCCATGATCTTCCCAGGCACAGAGGTGAGGCTGACAGGTCAGTAGTTCCCAGGGTTCTCCTTTCTACTCTTTAAAACTGGCTGCAATGTTTCCATTTTTGCAGTCACTGCAGGCTTCAGCCAACTGCCATGACTTTTTAAGTATCATGGAGAGTGACCTGGCAACTACACCAGCCAATTCCCTCAGGACTCTGGGATACATCTGGTCAGGTCCCACAGGCTTCTGTATGTTCAAGTTCCACAGGAGGTCACGAACCTGATCTTCTTTACAGTGGGAAGGACTTTGCTCCTCCAGTCCCTGCTTTGCAGTCCATCCACTTGCAAGGTGTAGGGACAGAGGCTGCCCATGAAGACAGGCAAAAAAGTTGTGGAGGACCTCAGCCTTCTCCTTGTCCTTGGTAGCAGTTTGCCAGTCGTGCTCATCAGAGGGGGATGCTTTCTTTGACCTTCCTTTTCCAGCAGATGTATCCGTAGAAGCCCTTCTCATTCTTTTCATCCCTTGCCAGGTTCAGCACTAGCTGCACCTTGGTTTTCCTGACCCCATCCCTACATAACGAGGCAGCACCTCTGTACTCTGCCCAAGATACCTGTCCTTGCTTCCACTGCCAGTGCATTTCCTTCTCACCCTTTAATTTGACCAGCAGGTCCCAACTCAGCCATGCTGGTTTCTTTCCCTCCTTTCCTGATTTCTTATGCCTGAGGATCAAGAGCTCTTGTGCTCTATGGAAAGCATCTGTAAAGACCTGCTAGCTCTGTTCTGCTCCCTTACCCCTGATGGCAGTTTCCCAGAGGGTCCAATTAACTAATTGCTTGAAGAGCTGGAATTTTGCTTTCCTAAAAGTCAAGGTCATGAGGTTACTCTTTGCCTGACCCGTATCCCTGAGGACTGAGAACTCCACCACTGCATGATCACTGCAGCTCAGGCTGCCTCCAATCTTGATGCCACCATCAAGATTATCTCACTTGCGTTGGTGACCAACCTGTCCATCCCCTGTGATAGGGCTGTCTATTGCCTGGCTTACAAAGTTATCCTTCATGCACTTCAGGAGTTTCCTGGATTGCCTACAGCTCACCATACTATTTTTCCAGCAGTTGGGGGTGGTTGAAGTTCTCCAGCAGGATGAGACCCTGTGAGTGCGATGCCTCCTGTAGCTGGAATAAGGCGGCTTTGTCAATAGATTCCCCTTGATTGGGCAGCCTGTAGTAGACAGCAACCACAAAGTTCCCTTTGTTGCCTCAGTCTCTTATTCTTACCCTTAAGCTTTTATCTTGCTCTTGACCATTCTTCAGAGGTATCTTTTCCCATTCTATCCATTTCTTGATGTATAGGGCAATACCTTCGCCCTTCTTCCTTCCTTGCTTGTCTCTCCTGAACAGCCTGTAGCCATCGACTGGACTCCAGTCATGGGATTCATCCCATCAAGTTTCAGTAAGGACCACTAGGTCATGGCTTTCTAGCAGCATGGTGGCTTCCAACTTGTCTTGTTTGTTGCCCATGCTGCATGCATTGGTGTAGAGACACTTTAGCTAGACTGTTGGCCATGTCACCATCTTAGAGCACCACCCCTTAATTCTTTTGACATGTTTCACTGATGTTTCCCCTGTTGGCTCCTATTATCCCAGGAGCCCCTGGCTCATCTCTGTAAGACTTCAGTTGTGCTGCAGAGTAGTAAGCATGTCTCAGAGCAATGGGCTGAGAACACTTGCATTTAGAAATCTTGTTGCTCACTTGTTGGTTTGGAACTGTAAAGTGTGGGATAAATTCATGACTCTACAGAAATAATACAAAACATGGGTGCTCTGCTGGCTATGAGGAAAAAAACGTGAATTCAAACTTAAATCACCTTAGCTGCATTGAATCTGTATCAAGTACACCTACACCTCATACACAGAAAATAACTTTTATATCAGATGTTAGTCATAATTGATAACAGTTCTTAATAGATACTGTCTCCTATATAGTCAGATGTTAGAATTTGCTTGCAATTCTCATATATCAATAAAACATATAATAGAAAGCAAGTTACCTACTAGCATTGCATTCTGCTCCTGTTTATGATGAGCCCTAAAGACACTTATTCTTCAGCTCTTCAACAATGTTTCTGACAAGCCACTTTCCAGGAAAAGCATGAGGTAAACACTGGTATTCTGTTTACAGGCTACATTTAAAGGATGGATGGATATCATGTATGCAGCTGTGGATTCTCGTAATGTAAGTATAGTCCATTGATTCCATTTGTTTTGACTGTACAGCTCCAAGATTTAAGAACGTAACTTTAACATTGTTCAGAAATAACAGGGAAACCATAGGAAAAACAGAAGGGGCAATGAAAGCAGAGTAGTCCTAAAGGATTCTATGTTCCCTATGATGCCTACCAAATTTCCTCAGTTCAACAGCAGACAACTATTGCTGTGAAATGCCTTTTCCTCACATACACAGCTTAGAGATGATTTTCTGTAACACTGCTCTTTTATTTTTTAAGTTGAGACTTCCACTGTCTTGTTCCAACTTGGTCTGCAAGCCACCTGACTCCTTTTTTCGGGGCACAGTTCCTATTCTTAACTCGATCTGTGCATTTTCCTACCCTTTTGCCTTCCTCTTGCTCCCTTGGTGCAGGTTGTCCTCTAGTTCTAAGTAGACAACTGAATAAACTATACTTGTAAAGCTCTAGATTTTTTGGTAAGCTACACTTACAGCAGGATGCCTGTTGTAATACATTAAATATGCATAGCTGTACCAAGAAAATACACTTTATCTAAACATTGCTTGGATGCATCTCTTCCATAATCCAGGCCAGTTTCCTAAGTACCTATAGCAGTGAAAGCTCCACAAGCCCACATCAGGAGCCTCCTGTGAGACATACAGAAAAGCTTGCAGCTTTACAAGCTGGTGTTTCTGACTGTCTGCAGACTCAGACAGATGGTACTACACTAGCTGACCAATTGTGTCATCAGTATGTATTCCTCACTCAGATAGGCCAGTTAAATTTTTTCAAATGCAATATCAAGTTTGATAGCAAAATTATTTTTCAAGAATGTAACTACATAGATGGATACGTGGGAACTTGATCTAAGAAGCAAAGATCAGAGAGCCCTTAATTCTCTTCAGCAGATATTGGATTCTGTGCTCACAGTCAAACTAGAGCTTTGTTTCTATGCCTTTTTTTGCAGGTTTTGGATCAGCCTAAGTATGAAGATAACCTGTACATGTATCTTTACTTTGTCATTTTTATCATCTTTGGATCCTTCTTTACCTTGAACCTTTTCATTGGTGTCATCATAGACAATTTCAACCAGCAGAAAAAGAAGATAAGTATTCATCATTATTCTGAAAGGAAAGCTAAAAAAATGCTTATTTTTTGCCCCCCCCTTTATTCATAAAATACTATTTATTCATTCTATGATAAATTAATATGTTATGCATATTAAATACATTAAATTATTAAAACGTGCAATTTGACTTTATGAAAGTTTGATGGACAAGTGACAACATATGTCTATCCATAGTTAATGAAATACCCAATGGCATCTTTATAAAGACGTAAATTTGAGGCTGTCGTTTATACAGTAGACTCTTAAGAAGGCTAACCACTGAAACAGCTAAATGTAACTATAAAACCTCCTTCTACTTTCATGCCTCAGAGCTCAGCAATTTAGATTCCTGAGCTGTAGTAATAAACATTGTATTATCTTTATTTGTACTCCTTAGTCTTTGTACTTTGTCAACTGCCTCAAAAAAGCATCAGTCTTTCAGCTGCAGAGCTTACCCAAAGTATCTGGCTACACAAAATATTACTGGAGTGGTGGAATCCATGGAGCTGTTGGATCCATGGGCTGAAATGGGTTGAGGTGGAGAGAAGTTGGCTTTTGTTTTCTACTTGTTCCACACAGTAGTACCAGGATCTCCTGCTTCAAGTCCTACCCCCGTGGAGGGAGAAGAAGAGGTTGTGAAATATGATTGTCTGGATACCTTCTGATTCTCCATTGGTGTCATAGATGTCAGTTCTGAAATTTTGCCAAAATTTATTCTAGAGGAAAAACAAGAGAAGGGGATTGGAATATTTTATGAGTTTGCAATGAGAGGTGGAATTTAGTAGAACAAAGAAGCCCCTCTCTTTCCTCTGTACCTCCCCTCTCCCCAGTGAAAAGCAAAGGTCTACCACAAACAGTGCAAATTCAAGAGCCTCTCAAAAATACATCCTAAACATTAAGAGTGGAATATGTATAATATGAAAGTATCATGATAAAAGGAGATTATTATGTCTAACTTTACCCATAGATAAGAACGTGAACACGAGTGCTTACTACTATTCAGTATCTTTGTTTATAAGTAATCAATATTGATATGTGATTGTAACCAGTTTTGGTTTCTTTGGTTTACTTTGGAGGTCAAGACATTTTTATGACAGAAGAACAGAAGAAATACTACAATGCAATGAAAAAACTGGGTTCAAAGAAACCACAAAAGCCTATACCTCGACCAGCAGTAAGAATAAAAATCTTAACTGTTATTTTTACATTTATTTTAAAAAGGGGAATTATTTCAATTATGTCTTGAGCTGAATTTAGTTGTGAGCTAAAAAAACAAGTGATATAAGAAAAATCTTACTCATCTGAAATAATATTCTTTTTTGTTTTGTAGTCTGAATATGGAGGACTCTTCCCTGTCCTTTTTTTCCCCTCATTTTTTTCTCTGCTGATGGCAATGACATTTCATGTGACATTTTTTTCAAAATACTGATTTGACTAGAACAATTAAACGTGGCAGTGCATTTGTCAAAATATGTGAATGCCTCAGGGCACAGGGTTTTTCAGCCATCAAGGAAGACTCTGAAACTGTTGTAGGAGTGCAAGTTACTGTGTCGTTGCCTGAAAAAAAGTCCTTTTGGCCCTCACATTCTTGTTGCACAGTCCATACAATGGTTTGCTGTCCTGAACAGGGCTATCCTAGCACTAGGGTTTGGCTGGGGCAGAGAGTGATTCCAGCTCTGTAGTTCTATTTAGGATTGTGGATCCTGCTCAGTCTAGCCATTAGTAAATTCTCTATAGCTGAAAGATGGAAGAAACTGGTTTAAAAGTTATTTTGGTGGCACGAAGAGCACGGAACTCAGGCTTTGAAAATTTTACAAGCTTTCTGGCCGATGAAGGGCACTTAACTGTCAGCCTGGTCACCCCATCCTCCATCCCACTTAGCTTTTTTCAAATTGTGCCAACTAAGCATACAGTTAATAGTCTATGTCACAAAAGGTTACAGCGAAATGGTTGAGGGCAGAGAAGTCTCACTGTCCAACTTGAAAAAAATGCACCATGCATATTTTGAAACCATCCCTTTAATGCTTATAAACACAGTACTTGCATTTCTATTTAATTCATGTTTACATGTGCAAACTGGAAAATCCATAGAAATTGAGGACTTGATGGAAGATGTGAAACCCCCTTTGTATTTGATTTAAATAATATGTAGCAATTTCAAAAAATAATTTTTACCCAATGCATATTGTAATGAATGTTATTTTTTCCCCTTTAGAACAAATTCCAAGGCATGGTCTTTGATTTTGTAACCAAACAAGCATTTGATATCAGTATCATGATACTCATCTGCCTTAACATGGTCACAATGATGGTAGAAACAGATGATCAGAGTGAAGATATGGAAAACATTTTATACTGGATTAACCTGGTGTTCATTGTACTTTTCACTGGAGAATGTGTCTTGAAATTGATTTCACTTCGCCATTACTACTTTACTATAGGCTGGAATATTTTTGATTTTGTGGTTGTCATTCTCTCCATAGTAGGTAAGAACAATTCCTTTTTTATGAAATGGCTAATTCCGTGGAAACTGAAACATTTTTGACAAGTAAAGTCTATGTATATTTTGGTTCAACATTGGCACTAGAAATCTGACCCCAATTTTTCTTTCTTCTGATTTCACATTATCCATAAAATAACTGAACTAAAATATGGTAAGAAATTTTTTTTGCAATAGATTTCATAAACTCTCACTTCTCTGTTAGTTGAAATTAGATCTTTATTCTGATTTTGGTAGAAATTCCTCAGCATAGAAACAAACGCAAAAGGCAATTTTGATATAAATTAACAGTGGTTGCAACAGCAAAAGAGTCAAGCAATCCAAAATTCAAGCGCAAAATCTGTGTGAGACTACTACATGGCCCCACTAATCTTTGCTTTATCTAGAGCAGAAAACCTAAAAGAACTTCAGTAAAAATTATTCTAACTTCTCAGGATAGTTTTGGCATTTTTGTATGAAAATGGGATGTAGTTATTTTTCTGCTTTGAGGCACGTAATGTCATGTTCAATTTTTCTACTCGTAGCTCTAAGAAGCCTTTTTATTATCAGGTTATTTATGTTTAGAATTGCTGTGTCATTAATACTAAACTTGTGGTCATGTTATTTCATGTGTGATTAAGAAGTTCTTCAAACATACATATTTTCTTTCAATACCATAACTTTATTACATGGCATTCTACTACTGTAAATATGATCTTTCTCCAGATTAACTGAGACTGGTTTTGTTACAGTTAAACAGAAAGCTATTCTGGTCTCTAGCTAGTATTTGCTAGTCAACATACACAAGTTACCTGTTCATCCTAAAAAAACCCGATGTTGTGTATTTGTGTCTGTTTGCATACATAAGTCATACAATTAATACTTCGAAGTATCATTGATGCAGTTTTTTTTCTACTGGGTTTTTTGAGTTACCAAAGCATACCAAAGTAAAGGTTTTGTAAAAACAATTGAATGGCTAATTTCTAAAGTCTGTTCAAATATCCTATTTTTGAAGTTCTACAATGTTTGTTGCATAAATCTTTAGCAGTGGAATTAAAATGTAATAATATGATTTACTAATTTAAATTGGTTTTCAACAGGTATGTTCTTAGCCGAGATGATTGAGAAATATTTTGTATCCCCCACGCTATTCAGAGTGATCCGACTTGCCAGAATCGGTCGAATCCTGCGTCTCATTAAAGGCGCTAAGGGAATCCGCACTCTGCTTTTCGCTTTGATGATGTCTCTTCCTGCTTTATTCAACATTGGTCTGCTGCTGTTCCTGGTCATGTTTATCTATGCGATATTTGGCATGTCCAACTTTGCCTACGTTAAGAGGGAAGTTGGGATTGACGACATGTTCAACTTTGAAACGTTCGGCAACAGCATGATCTGCCTCTTCCAGATTACCACGTCTGCTGGCTGGGATGGTTTGCTAGCCCCAATTCTTAACAGTGGGGAGCCAGACTGTGACCCCTACAAAGATCATCCAGGGAGTTCTGTGAAAGGCGACTGCGGCAACCCTTCTGTTGGGATTTTCTTCTTTGTCAGCTACATTATCATATCCTTTCTGGTAGTGGTGAACATGTACATTGCTGTGATTTTGGAGAACTTCAGTGTTGCCACTGAGGAAAGTGCTGAACCCTTAAGTGAGGATGACTTTGAGATGTTCTATGAAGTGTGGGAGAAGTTTGATCCCGATGCAACACAATTCATAGAGTTCAGTAAGCTATCAGATTTTGCAGCATCTTTAGATCCTCCCCTTCTTATAGCAAAACCAAACAAAGTCCAGCTTATTGCAATGGATCTGCCCATGGTAAGTGGCGACAGAATTCACTGCCTTGACATCTTGTTTGCTTTCACAAAACGTGTTTTGGGAGAGAGTGGGGAGATGGACGCCCTCAGAATACAGATGGAAGATCGGTTTATGGCAGCCAATCCTTCTAAAGTCTCCTATGAACCAATTACAACCACATTAAAACGAAAACAGGAGGAAGTATCTGCTGTGATTATTCAGCGTGCTTTCAGACGTCATCTTTTAAGACAAAAAGTCAAAAAAGTTTCATGTATATTTAATCAGGAAAAAGGTAAAGATGAGGATGATCTGCCCATGAAAGAAGACATGATTATGGATAAACTAAATGAGAACTCTACTCCAGAAAAAACAGATATGACCCCATCCACAACCTCCCCACCTTCATATGATAGTGTAACAAAGCCAGACAAGGATAAATATGAAAAAGACAAATCAGAAAAAGAAGATAAAGGTAAAGACAGCAGGGAAAGTAAAAAGTAACACAGAATTCTGTTTGTGATAAACTGTTTACAGCCTGAAAGAGTATGTATTTGTGTCAACAGGACTCCTGTAGGAGGTACATGCCAAACTGACAGTTTTTACATATATAAATATATATATATATATATAAAAGGTCAGTGCCTATAACAAGACAGTGATCCCTCGTCATCAAACTGCAACTCTGTAAAACAGGGTAACATCTTGGCAGGAGGTTGTTGTTTTCATTACCAGCTGACATGGCTGAAGAGAAGATAAATTGGCCAATCAGACTGTAGGGACCAGTTTAAAAGAAAAGGTGCGAACCTATGAATCTCTGTGTTTAACATGAAACACACAGTACAAAATTGCATCCACTGTTTGCATTTCAACAGCCACATTTGCCATATTTTTACAAAAATCAGTGTTGGTGAACTTATCATTTTTTAATTCACAGGTTGTTTACTATTATATGTGACTATTTTTGTAAATGGGTTTTCTGTTGGGGAAGGGGGTATGAGAACCAGGTGTTCTACTCGCGGATTCTCTATAATGTACAGACAGAAGTGATCTGCATGAAGGCATGCTGCACTTGTAGTTCATGCATGGAAAAACATGACGTCGCACAAAGCAGCAGAGTCTGACTACTTCCATGTTTCAGGATGGCTCTATATTTTGAGGTGCTTAATAACAGTATCCATCTAGTATCTCATCCAGACAAATCTTAATGTGCCTGTAAAGTCCCATAGAGTCTACAATAATAGAACAGATGTTTTATTTTTTCATAAGTCATTTAACTATAGTTGAACGAACTCTGCATAAAAAATTTACTGAAGGACGTAGAGTCCATTTTAAAGCATTCTTCTGTAGAAAACAGCTTATCTGAACTTGGAAAATTGAATTTACCAAAAACCCGCAAAACTTGAGGATTATGAAGTTGTTCTGCTTCACCCTGCAGTATCGTTTAGCCATCTTCTGCTCTCAGCAAGGTTGACATTGTATGTGTTGATTAAAAATGTACCGTCTATGTAAATAGTTATTTTATCCCGTGGTGCATGTTTGAGCAAACAAATAATGACCTGTGCACAATATTTATTGCATCAAATATGTACCACAGTAAGTGTAGTTTGCAAGCTTTCAACAGCTAATATGAAGTATTCTGTACCATTATAGATAGTTTGGAAGCTATCACTGATGCATGTTTATCTTGCCTTTGCTGCTGTAATTTTACTCCTTCCACTGTTGAAAGTCTAATATGGGAAGCCATATCTCAGTGGTTAAGTGAAACAAATTATTCAATTGGTCATCATTCTTTCATGACATCAAGCAATAGTTTGCAGCTATTTAAAAGCTTCTTGCTTTGCATTCTAAAATTTTAAGTGACTACTGTACGGTGTATAGTCCCACTGTACAGGATATGTTGCAAACTGCTTAATCTGTTGAAAAATACATGGATAGAATTTTCTAAGAAAATATAAATATTGTAAAAAATACCATTTTATTTTATTTTTCAGCGTTTTGTACATAAAATAAGAAATGAGAATTATCTTCAGGTTGATGTCACTGTCACTTTTGTTACTTTCTATCCATAGCACTTTTTAATTCAAGAACTTCACAAAATAAGAAACAAAGGAAAGAATGGGGTAGCTTTAGGTTTCTGCTTTTTTATTAGTACTGTATTTTTGCACACATTTTATTGTGAAATAAGTTTCAAACTGAGTCCAAAATGCACTTGCTTCCAAATAGATATAACTTGTAATTGAAATGTGGTGGGAAAGATTTGTTTAAAATTCTAGCACTGCCTGCATCAGAAGTTTCGAGGTAGTCTTTTTATTCATGAAATCTTTACCAGTGTTTGTTTACATAGACTATTCTTATTCTTGTTGATTCATGCTGCACTAGAACTGTTCTAAATATAATATGGGATCCACAATGGTTTTTTTTTTCCACAGGAATTAAATAGCAAACTTGTATAATTGATCACATCAGGACATTTTGTGTTTCTTACACAAACAAAAATTCGATGTTGACTCCTCCTTTTACAAAAATATTGACTTGTGTGTCGGTGAACTGCATGCAGGAAAATGCTATTACCATAAAGAACAGTAAACCACATTACAGTTGAGCCAAAAGAATAAAGACTTTCATTTTTTATTGTATTTCATTGTTCTGTCTTTGTTTTCATCGCTAAAAACTATTGGTTATCAGAAGTGCTATGAATATAAAATACAAATACAGAAAATGTGTAGAAATAAGGACTAGTGATTAAAGCTCATAAGAATAGTAGACTTGTGACAAGTAAAAAATTGAAGCTTGCAGAAAGATAGTTAATACAAGTTACACTCCCGCTCTTCATTAATCCAACTGACCTAATAGGTCATTAATCCTATTGAAAACTATTCCACAGTAAGATAATGTTTATGTGTACATGTTGCTTAAACCCCTTTTTCATGTCAGGTATTCTGAGACAACTAGAAAAACAGACGTTAAAAATATAATCTAGCTTTTAAGGCTGCAAACCAGTATGTATAGTTTCAATGGGATTTTACATTTGAATAATGCAGATTAATCTCTGTCTTGTAAAAAAAAAAAAAAGTTTGTTACATAATTTGTAAAATATTTGTAACTTACTATTTTGCCTTAAGATGCGGGGTAGAAGTCAGCAGAAACTTTGTTAGACGTTTTGGTAAAGCACTGCATTTGCGTTTTTTTTTTAATCTTAGGGTGATGAACGCAATTATAATGTGAAAAAATACTATAATTTTAAACTTCTCTGGTGAATTTACAAACAGTACTTTTCACTGTCAGGGAGGTGGTATACACATTGGGTGATGTGTGCCTGCCCATGGAAGGGCTGATAGCAGAACACAGGAGGTAGATATACAACAGGCATTGCTGGAGTGGTGGCAGAGGAACTGAGATGAATTTTGGGGGAAATAATATAAATAAGTAATTGCTGTGTCAGTTTTGGCATATAAATGATTTAATCTATCTCCACTTTATAGAACCCTCATGAGTTGCTTGGAAAGTATGCTGGAAAAATACCTGGTATCAAAGTATTTCTTTTTCCCCTAGCAGGGTTTCCTATACTTTGAGACACAAAGTGGTTTCCTGAAAAATTGAGGGGAAAAAAAAAATGTCAGTAGGCTTTCTTTTGACTATGACATATGAAAATCTTCTCAATGCATTACAATGAGATTTAATTTCTATTGTTGCAAAATCACCTTTGATCCTGTAAAACCTGCTAAAATGGGTTCTGAATAAGACAGCATTTGCAACACTGAAAGTAGGAGAGACAAAGTTTTAGGTGGCAATCACAGCTGAGTGCTATTTCTAGAATTTTCTGTGTTGTAAAGGAATGCCTTGAAGGTAGAACACACTGAACAAATTAAAAGCTAAGAAAAATACGCACAAGCTAATAATCATTACAGATGTGCAGACATGTATCTCTAGAGTATCATGAAAAACAGATGTACCTGATCATACATGTGATGTGTAAGGCTGAGCTTTGGGTGCGGACCCTAGACCTGCAGAAACACTTCCAAATGGAGCAGTGGGATGTTGTCCTTCATGTCTCCAGTTTTCAACCAATAATGATGTGTTGATATATTTTACTCCAAAAATGAATATTGCTATACTAATATAGTGCTGTCATGTTGCAATTAGATTTTTTTTTACCTCTGGCTATGAAAAGACAGTACAGACGTCTCTTCCTCAGATAGGAAGAATTTCAAATTCTGTAATTTAAGGACCATGGTTAGGGCTGGTTCATTTTGCGGAGGGAAAAGCATTACAGAAGATGCAGACGTGTATTTGTATGAATTAGACCATTCAGAAAATTACCAGCATGCTGGATCCAGAGGACGGCCACGAAAATGATCAAGGGGTTGGAGCACCTCTGCTACGAGGACAGGCTGAGGGAGCTGGGGTTGTTCAGCCCGGAGGAGACTCTGNCCTTCCTTCCCTCCCTCCTTCCCTCCTTCCTTCCCTCCCTCCTTCCTTCTTATTTTACATACCCCTAGATGTACTAAAAAACCCTCTTAACCCATTGAAACCAAATGACACGCAGGTTAATTCACCACGGCAGTCGCCTGCCTGTTACC